>AWWV01008132.1:0-44745 GCA_001974805.1 Corchorus capsularis
ATAATATATGTACTAATTCCCCCCATCCACCCCCTTATAATTAATATCAATCTAACATGCATTTCATCAAAGTCTAAATATCCTAGATCATATGCCCATAACTTTATTGATTATATCTTCCAAACACATGTACCCCGCATCGAACCACATATAAATACAAATTTAGGATTTCTGGATTAAAATTAAATCAGGAGACCAAGATTTTGGAGTTCATAAGCTCCACTTCATTGAGACCTAATATGCCAATTTCTCACATATACCAAGCACCTGAACTAGATGTAGTATAAGAAAATAATCCCCCAAATGTAAGGGAAAACCAGCAAACAATTGGGTGCACCACTGTTTCAGAGTCATATCAAGTCCAAGAGACGTAGGGAAAAAATAATACCAGAATCTAATGGGACCCTACTTATTTAAATATGGTCCAAGCTTGAATATACTTGATAGCCCTAAAGCTAAAACTAATGGAAACTAGAACATAACAAATCAGGCATACTGTAATCTGAAGAATAAAAAGCAATCCGCAATTGTAAATACTGCAGCGAGTATACCAAGATATCAAATCGAATTGCTCTATCAGGTTCATTTGGTATTTTCTATGCAATACAGTTTGATTGGGAGTTATGGGTCAAAACAGAACTTTTTTTTCTTTGTTTAGTGAGAAACAAAAAAAGGAAATAGAGGAAAACAAAGAGTTCTCATTCCCAGTCTGTGCTATAAAGCAGATATGCGACATCAATAGGAATAAAATTCTAATCTAATTCAAATATACTCTGATTCAGTATGCGATATAGGATAGTATTGGCTTTTCACTAGGTTCCATTTATGAACATGACCTTACTGGACACTAAAATTTCTGAAACATCCTTAATATCAATGGCTTATCTTGAGAGAGGAGCAGAGGCATGGAATCCTGGGAACACACTCTCAAGAACAATCATAAAGCACAGTTGACACTGCTTTTTACAAAATAAACATATTTGTCTTTGAAAGGTTGAAATCTTTTAGTAAGTCTTTTCATAGGAAGATGGTTAAATGTGTACAACATCAACAGAGAAGATACATTTAACCAACTGAAATCAAAGAAAAAAGGACACCCCCATTGATCCAAAGAAAACCAACAAATTACTTTTCATATTTTGAAATGAAAACATGTTACTACCCCACATCTGGAAAGAAATCTAAGCAGGTGAAAACTAAAGCCCACAATTCCATCTTTAAGGACACAAGCTTCCTACCACCTAGTCCATTAGCACATACCATCTTAATAAGCTACAACAAAAACCCAGAAGCATCCACCACTAGAAGTGAATCTTGGTCTAAACTTAAGCATCCCTTGTTATGAACAGCAAAGCATTGTCCCAATGGGAGACATCTTATCAGTCAAAACTTGAAATTCCATATTGGATCAAGTTTAGATCTTGAGATCAGCTCTTATCAGGTAGAGATTTATGTGTACGGAGAGCTACCTCCTACTGAGCAGGCCAAAATCATATACCAGAGATGAAACATCAACAGCAGATACTTCCTTAAATAAAAATCCTAAAATGAACAAAGATAACCATTTTCTAAACCAATTAGAATCCTAATTAGGCCCTCTTTCAAAAAAAAAAAATCCTAATTAGGTCCATCATATTCTGAATGATTAAAATCCTAAAGCCAGAGCCGCAAAAGAGAAAATTCCCAAGCAATATAAAAGACATGAGAAATCATTTAGAATAGAATCAAAAGGAGAGAAAAAGAGAAGAAAAAGCCTGCCTGTCCTCTTTTGCAATTGAAATAAGTTTCTCTGAGTCCAACACACTCGCTTGATATAGAAGGGCTTTTTTCTCCAGCACATTCCCTGAAGGAACGATTCTCAACCTAACCAACAATAACCAATCTCCCAAATTTCAATATTCAGGAAGAAACATTTGGGAAAGAAAAGGAAAGAGAAAGGGGAGGAAGAATACCTTGACACAATCAGATTCACTTAGACACTTGACCAGTTCCATGGCCAAACCTTTGCAAGACTTAGCCATTTCTCAAATAAAAAGGCCTTTGTCTTTAAATTAAACCCAAAAGAACAAGCCTCAGGAGTTTGTTTGATACTTTGATTGCTAGGTTTTAATTATGTTGGAATCTCTCCACTCTTCTCGTTCGAGCTTGAAGATGGTGTGAATAAATGGTGTCTCGTGGTGGGGTTTTATCAAGTTTTAAGGAAGGGTTTATTTATAGGCAACAAAAAGGGAAAAGGAAGGAAAAAGGAAATATTTGATTTTGGTATATATAAGTTAAAAATTATTCATGGACGTCCTCCAAAGCAAATTATTATATATATATATATATATATGGCAAATTATACAATACACCGGTGGTGGAGTTTAGAAAATTACACAAGCGGGTCCTAAAGGGTGACATGTGTCCCTTAGGGACTATATTGAAATATTTAAAACTTAATTAATTAAAAAAAGGGACATGTGTCAACTCCACAAGCCGCTTGTGGAGTCCAAAATTTACACCGCCGATGTATCATATAATCACCCTATATGTATATAATGAGACAAAAGAGTTAACATTATTATTTTCATAAATGAATGATGATATTCATTGACAACGTTTAGTGCATCCTAAAACAAAATACAAACATCAGAAGATCCCTCCTACTCAGTTTTCTCTAGTTTTTTTTTTTTTTGAAATTAGTTCTTTGTTTTGTTCCTCCTCCTCCTTGACTTTTTGTCGAGAGGGAGGGAAGAGTTTTGACTTTTTTATTGGATGATTATATGATACACCCGCGGTGTAAATTTTGGACTCCACAAGCGGCTTGTGGAGCTGACACATGTCCCTTTTTTTAATTAATTAAGTTTTAAATATTTCAATCTAGTCCCTAAGGGACACATGTCACCGTTTAGGACCCGCTTGTGTAATTTTCTAAACTCCACCGCCGGTGTATTGTATAATTTGCCTTTTTTATTTCATTTTCTATTATTTCTTCTATTTTAGAATAAAGTTTCACAGATTTGTTGATATGTTTGGGTTATAAGCAGGGGCGGATCCAGGATTTTTCCTCAGTGGGGGCACAAAATTAATTAAAAAATATTTATTTTTATAATTCTATTATTGAAATTATTAAACTTCAATACATTTCGTTAGCAAATAGAAGTTTAAATATAATAATATTAATATGTATAATATATCCTTTACAAATAAGAAATAACAAGACTCAAATAGGTAGACACACTTTTCCGGACTAAGGTTAAAAGTATATACAAGGAAAGGTAAATGATAAAATATTAAAAGTATGCAAAGATTAAAGAGAAGTAAATAAAAAAAGACGAATAGGAGAGATCGAGAGAGTAGTAGTGCATTGCATAGCATTAGACTATTAGTACTGAACGAAAGTCAAAGTGCTATCAGTGAGGGCAAGATACATTCTTTTACTTCTCAACAAATGCATAGTACTAGTAATTTAGCTTGGCTCAAAATTTCAGTGGGGGCACTTGCCCCCAGTGCCCCCACCGTAGATCCGCCGGTGGTTATAAGTCTCCAGATCTTCAAACTTTGATGTTTAAGTTAATTCCATTTGTTTAGTCCATTTGTTTAGTCTGTTGGTGTCTTTAGAGTTTATAATTGATTGGGGATCGACTCGTTCACCTCATATTGAAATGAGTTTTCTTTGTGATTTTTGAACCAATCAGGGAGATTTGTAGATTACTCAGTTAGTGAAAGTTTTCTATAGAAAAAATTACATATAAGCGAAAACGAAGAGGTGTTGTACCAAAGATTTATGAGGAAGGTTTAGAACTCCATAATAATCAAATGATTCAGATCAAGACATTAATGAGAAAAATTATGTTCAATCTATTGTAATTTATGATATAATCTGTGTGATTTCATTTTTATAAATGAAAACTACACTTTTTAAAAAAAAAAAAAAACTGAATACATCACATTTTATCATAGATTTTGTTTAAAATTAATTTCGTCCACACAATTCATTATTTAAGGTTCCACTAGAGAGGAACTTTTATATCCCAATTTTCTTTTTCATAGTAAGAGAGAAAAAGTCGCTTATAAGGCTACAATCTCAATTCGGTATCAAACCTTTTAGGAAAATCCCAACTTAGTACCAAACCTCTAATTTCGGATTATTAGATACCAAACGTTTGAAAAAGCGTCCAATTAAGTACTTTTCCAGGTGTTTGAATGACACGTGCGTTAAGCCTCCGTTAACTCTACTTTTCTGTTATCCCACATGGCTTTATGATAAAATTATCGGTGAAATTACATACTAGGCCCCTGTATAGTGATAATTGTGCAAATAAGCCCCTGTAGCCAAATTTCAGAAATTTATATATTTTTGATATATGACACGTGGAAGCCTCCAATAATTCATTAATTAATAATAAATAATTTTAGACTTTTAGTGGATAATTTTTATAATTAATTTCAAATTATTTCCGATTATGGCCAAAAATTAATACATAACCGAATTTTTTTTTTTGCGTTTTTGAATTTTTGTAACCGGAAATTATTAATTACATTGTAATTAATATATTTACATTGTAATTAATTATAAAAAAATTGACACGGGGAGTAGTTAATTCTGGCAAAAAGAGTAATTAATTAATCTATACTAATTATGGTAATTCTTGTATAATTATTATTATTGCTACTCATAAATTAAAAATTAACATTAACATATACTTAAAAAATTAAAAATTATTAAAATTATTATTGTTCTCTCACTCCTCTTTGTAAAAAACACAAACTTTCTAAGATTTTTTATTCCAAAAAGATCAAAAGTCCACTTTTTTTAAGAACAAATCAAGAACAATGAAGAATATGAAGAACCCATTCAAACCCAAACCCAATTTGGACCATCACTGGCGCCGCTGCCACCACCTGAGTTACCTTTACCAAAATCCCCAACCCCAAGGAATTGGCTTGATTCCATATTCATATTCAATTCCCCAAGAAGCAAAATCCTTTAGAAATTAGAAATTGGGGGTTTAAGTTTTTGCCTTTTACTTATACGAAACTAGGAATTCCTATTGATCTAATAGAACAGGAAGAGAAAGATTCAGAAGAATCTCAACAAATAATATAATTCACTCTTTTCAGATTTACTTCCTTTCTATCCACTATGCAACTTACATCCCGAGCAATTTCTCAATTCTAGAAACTTAGCTCAAGTAACTAACTTTTCTTCAACCTTTAGAAACAACACCAACTTAGCCCTAAACCTGTTCCAATGAAACAAATGGGTTCGCCACCAAAACCCACCAAGCTGCGAAAACTGCAATGACAAATCCACCAATGATGATGCTTTACTAGCCGTTTGATCTCCGGCACCTCAGCCTCTTTAGTTTCGCTAGACGACTCGACGAGACCAGCAGCAGGCTCATCTGCTTCTCTTTGTATCACTCAACCTGGCTCATTCTCCTTTTGAACCTTAATCTGAGATTCAGATTTTTTTTTTCAAGTAAACGATGAAGCGAGCATAATTTGACTCGCTAGTCTCGCCGAGTCGACTCATACTACTTTAGTTTTTGATGGGGGTTTTGTTTCTCTACCTCCTCTTCATGAGCTTCGAAAAGAAAGGGAGGAAGAAGATGATGAAAAGGAATTGGGTTTTTTAGGTTTAGGACCTTTAGGTTTGGGAGGAAAAAGATGAAGAAAAGGAACCCATTTTTTCTGCTTTTCGTTTTTTTTTATGTGTTAATAATTTTTTATTTAAAATTTAAAAAGTTAAATAAATAAAAAATATTTTTTACATTAATTAAATTCCACGTGGCATTTTAATGCCACATGGCTAATTTTTATCAGAAAATTAACCTGACACGTGGCGCGTGTCAATCACGTTTTAATGGATCTATTGAAAAAGTACTTAATTGGACGCTTTTTCAAACGTTTGGTACCTAATAATCCGAAAATTAGAGGTTTGGTACTAAGTTTGGATTTTTCTAAAAGGTTTGGTACCAAATTGAGATTTTAGGCTCGGTTATAATAAAGCCTGTTTATTATATGCCATCCAAGATCAGGAGGGGGGATTGGTTTTAAGATATTGGCTCTATGGAATAAAACATGCATACTTAGGAATCTGCGGATGATATAAACTCAAGAAAGTTCCATATGGGTTTCATGGATCAATGCTTATTTTCGCAAAGGTAGCAGTATTTTTTCTTTGTCAATCTTGCAACTATATAGTTGGAATTTAAGAAATTGCTTAAGCTTAGACCTTTGGTAGAATCTCTTATACAGAATGGTAATTGGAGTTTTCCAGGAGATAAATATAGTGCAGCACTTGTCTATGAAATCCTCAGACAGAAGCAAACTAAGGTGGTACGTCAACGACTAATATGGTTCCTCTACATATCTTGAAACCCCTTGTAATTATTTACAAGTATCATTTACAGTTGAGTTGTAAACTATAGGAGTTTACATCCTTTGATTACCACTTCTTTGGGTAAAAATACATGACAGGTCCCTCTACTTACACAAAAAGCTCAATTTGGTCCATCTACTACAAATGTTGTCAATTGACTGAATTTCTTCCTTGAAGAGATGCGATGTTATCATCATTTAGGTAAATTAAGCTTCCAATTCCCCTATTATATTATATATATTCTAATTACACTTTTCTATTCTAAGTAATAAGAAATTAATAATATCATTAATGATAATATCACAAATATTATATATAAATAACACAAACTTTTGGAATTAAAACTAAGAAGTTTTTCGTTTAGTTCCTCAGGAAAGTAAGCATGTTCTAAAGCATTACTGACTAGCTGCCAAAGGGAATCTTTTTGGGTCTCCCATAATTTTAGGAAGAACCAAGCCATCAATTCCTATTCTAGATTAAACAAAAATTCCTGTTTCCCATGTCATGTATATGCTTCCCATAATTTTAGGAAGAACCAAGACATGTCAGCCCAAACGTCTATATGCTCAGCATTTGCCTTTTCTTATGCTGACATTTGTACAACGTTGATTGGTTGGGAGAAAACCAATATATATTATTATATATTAAAATTCCAAATATAATATTTATAAATAATATTTAGAACATTGAATTATATTCAAAGTAAAACTCCATATCCTTTTTTCCAACAAATAATTATTTGAATAAACATTTTATTTCTAACAATATTTCCTCCCATTAAACCTACTATTAATTTTATGAGCAAGTTCCTCATTAAGCGTCACATGACATTTGATTTATTTGACAAGTGTCAATAGTTAATTTTGTAATGTTTTGTTTATTATATTTGTATTCATTTAGTTTGGAAAAATTAAAAGACATTCATCCCCTTTCCTATATAAAATAAATTATCAAATAATTATGAGTATAAATTAGTTATGAATATACATGTATGTTGTGGATGTCCATGAATCTAATTAAAGCAAGGATATGATTGATGACTTGGTTCATTCATACACATATACCTATGTACTAAGTTCATCTCCTTATATTTATGGTGATGTATCTATGTGACTATAAATAAGCCACTTACTTTGTTATGAAATAATTTGAATAAGAACAATTTCTCCCCTTCTTCATATTTTCTTCTTCTCCATATTCTATTGTCTCTCTATTCTCTTGTCTTTTCCATACTTCAATTCTCTACTCCCTTGCTTTTGTTTTGTTATCATTTCACAACAAAATTTCATTTCTTAACTGAATTTTCTTAAAAGAATTTATAAAATAAAACAGTCGCACGCGAAGCGCGGCCAGGAAGTTCTATTTTAACTTAATTGCGATTACATAAGATAAAATTTTACTTAGAATTAAAATTACTCAGTTCTAATCATAAACTGAAAAAAACCCGACGCGAACACGCGGGGAAAATATCTAGTGGAAATAAATATATAGGGTTTCTTTGTCTCTTTCTACTTAGATGAGATATGTCTCTCCATTCTCTTATCTAACCCTAGGTGCTCTTCTTCTACTTCTGCTTTATGTTATTCGTGATCAACCGTCATTCAATTATAAAGACTTTTATGGCGTCTATTTCATAGGATCCCTATGATTATGGCCAAGAGATTTTCTGCTATTGTGGGAGAAAAGTACCAAGGCGTGTTTCTTGGAGAGAGAAAAAAAATTGGGAGGAGATTTTATGACTGTTAGTTTGAGATTTGTCAATTATACATCATGTTAAGTTTAGGTTTTGGGGTTGAGTGTTGGATTAATTTTAATTTAATTAGTTTGGCCCATATAACTTTGGGCTTTCCTTGTCATTAAGGGATTTTAAATTATGGAACTTAAAATTCTAGTTAGACAAGGCCTTAAAGAGGTCCATAAGGATTTAAGAATTCTATTAGGGTTAGGACCTAAAGGGTTTATTATATAAAGGGATGAAACCTCTCATTTCTCTTCATAACATAGAAAATACTTGACAGTTAGAGTTTTCTCATCCATCAGAGAAGTCATAAGAGTTGAAGGCAGAAAGGGGAAAATCATCTTGTTCGAGATTTTCTGCATAGAGCTATGGAAAGGTATGTAGTCTAACCTTCTTGTTTATAATTGTAAGTGGTTGATTTATTCGGGATAAAAGATCCAACCATAAAAGCTATATTCATATTTTCATCATGGATTTAATTAGAAAATATGTTTACCATTGGTATCAGAGCATAAAAGTTGTGAGCTTTGTTTGCAGCACATAACAATATGTTCTATATTCGAAATAGGGTTGTGAAGTTCAATTGATTGAATTACGTGGATTGGACCGTATCAGATCCAGTTTCATCTAAGTATTATGGATTTGGATCTAGCCATAATGGATAAAATCTAGTAGGCATTACGGAGGCCACTACAATTAATGAAAAGTCTTATTGTGAGGCTTGGGAAAGATGCAATAGGCTAATATTGAACTTAATGTAAATGATGATGGCATAAACTGTTAAGCCATCAATGCCCAAAATGGTTAATGCATGAGAATTTATGCTGAAAATTAAAGATATCCCCAATTGGATATAATGGTAAAGTCCATTGTTAGGAATTTGATTAGTGAGCTAATTACCAAGGAAGTTGTTTGGCCATAGTTCATTAAAGATAATGTGACACAAATTGCTAATCTAGCGGCAAAGTTAAAATTGTTGAGAATGGATGTAAGTGAGTATTTCCTAGTTTAGTTCATTATTAATTCACTTTCTTCGTAGTTTGGTCAGTTTCTTGTGAATTACAATTCACTTTAGAAAAATAGAACTTTAAAGAAATTAAGGCCATGATGGTTACAGAGGAAGGGAGTTTGATGAACATAAAGGAAAACTATATCTATTTTACAATTTATGAAGGTACTAGTGTCGAAACGTTCGGGTCCGGGGGACCCTGCCGCTTACGACTTTCAAAAAAATTTGACTAGGAGCCGCCACTAATCTTTTTTACCTAGGTGTGATTAGCCACCTATCAAATTATTAAGTTTTGTGTTAACCTAAGCTTGGCAAAGGATACACTAAACCTAATAGTATGGTCTACTAACCAAATTCTAAATCCGGAAGTCGGGTACGTGTGGGGAAGGATTAGCACCCCCACAACGCCCGTCAAAATGACGGCACTGACTAGCTTAATATTAACTAATAGGTTCATTGGTTGCTTTATTCCCAAATCCTAAGATTAAAAATTTTTGGATTTTAATCTTTTATCTTTTTTTGGGATTTTTTTTATTTTTTTTTAATTTTTGGGAAGTAATTTAATTGACTTCTAAATGACTACCTAGACTTAATTAATTATTTGATGCATGATGCATATGATGAATGAATTCTCAAGTTAAATTAAATTACCAAGTAATTATACGAAGAACTCCTAGAGACACCGTCCACACATTGGTTGGTGACTTTTCAGAAATTCTAAGTCTAGGAAGAAAACGAGCCAAGTAGGACATTGGATGTCAACCCCGGAGCGCCATTCCCATCACGAGAATCCATTTTGTTCAAGTCATATGAAATGGCAATTAATATTTAACAAGAAATTAAATATGTATGTATATGAAAAGCTAGTAAAGTCTAAAATTCTAAAACTTAAACCTTTCCATTTCAAAATCTCAAATTTTAAACAAGTTTATAATTTATTGCAAATTAAATCTAACTTATTGCTAATTTTTTCTTTTTTTTTCTTTTTTTTAGGAATATTCCTAATTTATTCTTAGTATAACCATGAAATTAACTCCTAAGTAACCATTTTAAATATACATTTATGCAAAATGATGATAACAGAGACTAAATTGAATAAAATTAAAAAGTAAGGGACCTTTTTCCAAGTTTTTCCTTTGCAAATGGACCGGGTCGGAAAAACAGGTCGCGTGCGGGTCGTTGGGTTGGTGGGTTGCTCCAACTCCAACTAGTATAAAAGTCCTCTTTCTCCTTCAATTTTGGTCATTTTTCATTTTCACTCTCTCTCTAAAATCCCAAACCCTCTGATTTCTCTCTAGAAAAACACCTTAAACCTAAAGATCAAAGCCAAAAATGGATTAAAGTGCCATTTTTGTCAAGAACACCAAGAACCAACAACAACTTCTCAACTTTTTTTCAAAAACAAGATCAAACAAGCCCTTTTTACCAAGAACACCAAGAACATTCAAACCCAACCCGGAAACCAACCACCGCCGGCCACCACCGTCGTCGCCGGCAACCACCACCGCCGACCACACCGTCTCCGTCGCCGGTCACTTTTCCGGTCGCCGGAAAATTTTCAAAAAATTCCCAAAAATTCTCAAAAATTCCCTTTTTCCTTCTAAACCCAAATCTAACCTCAAAAGAACCAAAACCCACTTCAAAGCTTCTAGATCTACACTAACCCGAAACTCCTTTTTGGCCATCAAGTTTCATTTTTTTTGTATTTTGTTTTTTTTTGGATTCCTAAATGAAAATGTTTTTGTTTTTTTGCTTTTAAGAAAGAAACTAACTAAGAATGCAAGCAAAACATTTTTTGGTTTTTTGGTTTTTTTTTTTAAAGAAAGATGGAACCAAAGTTGATGTTGTGATATTTGTGGTTTCTCTCTGTGATTTCCCTTTTTGTTCTCCTTTTTTTTCTTCCTTTCTTTTTTCTTCGCCCCCCCCCCCTCTTCTTTTTTCTATTTGAAAAACATGAGGCTTTTTATAGCCAAGCTCAAGCATCTTTGCAAGATCTTTTTTGTTTACTTCTTTTTGTTTGCTTTTGGGATTTTGGCTGTAGACTTAGGACTGTCCATTAGCTTTGCTCTTGCATGCTCAAGTATATTTGTCTTGGTTCATCATTTGGCCTAGTAGGCATGGTTTGAGTCTGACCTTGTAGAGTATGCTATGCAGTTCATAGAGTGTGTTGTGCAGTCCCTTATTTTGCTGCTTCCCTAGATTATTGCTTTGTCTTATCCTATTGCTTTTTAACTCTTAAACTGATCTCATTTAATGCTTGTTTGCAGGCTTGAACTTGGAGGAGACAATAGCTTTGGAAAAACGCAGAGCATGCAATGTAGTCAGAAGGAAAACAAAAATTTTTGGTTTCTTGTTTTTTTTTACGTTTTTTTTTACTTTTTTTTTAATTTTTTATTACGTTTCTGTTTCTTTTTCACTTTTCTGTTTTTTTTTGTTATACGTAAGTGAAAAAAAATAAATGGATTTGGGTTTGTTTATTTTTAAAACAAAAATTGGGCCTTGAAGGCCCCAAAATCAGTGACCCAAGAGAAAGTCCAAGTGCAAAGCCCAAAGGCAAAATGGATGTGGTTAAAAGATAAAGACCTAATTGGACACTAGAAATTAAAGGCCCAAACCCAAATGGAATAAATGAGATGGAATTAAAAGGGGTTTGGTCCAAAGGCCCAAAACAAAAAGTTTGCAAAATAAAAAGATTAATAAGAAAATAAAATGGGAAGAGATTAAATGAAAGAAATTAGAAACAAAGACAATGGGAAAAAGGAAATTGGTTTAGGACAAGATTCTTCAAATTCCCCAAGGAGGAGTGATCCAATGACTCAAAGAAACTCAAAAGGAGTAAATCCAGCACAAAACAATTGAAGAGAATTTAAGGGTCCAAAATTGGGTATCTACAGCTGCCCCTCTTTGCGACTTTCCCGAGTATCGAAAAGTGATCTTTTTGAGAGTCAGGAAAGGCGCAAAGACGTAGATACCCATCTTTAAGAAATTAACCCCGTCCTTTTCCATTTTTTTTAAAAAGAAAGAAAACGTATTTGAGGTCAAGGCTTGGAAACTAAATGGAAGACCTATTATAAAGTTAAATTTCTAGAACTAAAGAAGACAAGTCGGCGGTCGACTTCAAAATTGACATAGACCAATCCGTGGTCGGATTTAAAACTGAATGGGACCAATCCATGGTCGCCTTTGAGAGAGACTGATTTGGTCGATTTTGATAACTGCTGAAAGAGGACCTTTTTCCAGTCAACTTTGATAACTCTTAAAAGATGACCTATTTCCAATCAACTTTGATAACCTCTAAAAGATGACCTATTTCCAGTCGATTTTGATGACTTCTGAAAGATGACATGTTTCCAGTCAACTTCGATGATTGCTGAGAGATGACCTTTTTCCAGTCAACTTGGATAACTTCTGAAAGATGACCTGTTTCTAGTCAACTTTGATGATTGCTGAAAGATGACCTGTTTCCAGTCAACTTGATAAACTTCTGAAAGATGACCTGTTTCCAGTCAACTTTGATAATTGCTGAAAAGTGACCTGTTTCCAGTCGATTTCGATAACTTCTAAAAGATGGCATGTTTCCAGTCGATTTAGATAACCTCTAAAAGATGACCTGTTTCCAGTCGATTTTGATGACTTCTGAAAGATTACCTGTTTCCAGTCAACTTCGATGATTGCTGAGAGATGACCTTTTTCCAGTCAACTTGGATAACTTCTGAAAGATGACCTGTTTCTAGTCAACTTTGATGATTGCTGAAAGATGACATGTTTCCAGTCAACTTGATAAACTTCTGAAAGATGACCTGTTTCCAGTCAACTTTGAAAACTGCTGAAAGCTGACCTGTTTCCAGTCAACTTTGATGATTGTTGAAAGATAACCTGTTTCCAGTCAACTTCGATAACTGCTGAAAGCTGACCTGTTTCCAGTCAACTTTGATAACTTCTTTGAGTTTGATGTTGAGAAGAAGACCAGCCTATGGTCAATCTGTTGATACTTGAGGATAGACTAGTCCGTTGTCAACTTCTGAAGGGACCAATCCATGGTCGATTGTTGATATTTGAGAATCTTCTGAATGTCCCTGTTTAACAAACTACAATGATATGATGCTTTATGGAATGCATGTGTGCTACAAAGCTTTATTCCTATCATGGCATAATATCAAATGATGTTCATGCATTTAAACTCTTATTGTTATCCTTGACTCTATCTCCTGTCTTCTAATTCATCCCTTTGGACTTCACTTAAATTCCATTGCTCTTCCTATTTTACGAATGCCCTGAATCGTCTCGCAAATCCGTTTTTCCCACCTTTTGCCCCTTGTTGAACAATTCTTCCTTCGACAAACTTCCTTCCCCATTGCCATATTGACTTCTGGTCGAGTCTGTTGGACTTTCGTTGCATCCCATTTAACAATCCCTTTTTGACAATTTTACCCCTCCTTGACAATTGCCCCTATTACTTCCTTCTGTCTCCTTTTTTTGTTGTTCTTGGTTGTTCTCAAAAGGCAAACGATCTTATGTTTGTTTAAATGCGGAGTTTAATAACAAGTGATGAAATACAATGCAAGAGAAGAAAATCCATGAATGAAAAGAACATCAATACCTTTATTGAATACTGAAATACGTTTAATAAGATAGATAGAAACAAACATTGATGACAAAGAAACATTTTTAGCTATTAGAAAGAAATCTGGAAACAAGAAAAATCTTAGAAAGATAGTGCTTAGTAACGATGAATACTCCGGCGATGAAACATTGATGTTGCCAAAGGTTCTGGACAGACCAATTGTGCTGACGACATTGACTCAGTCTGGATCATACCCTCACCCTTTCGACCTTGAGAGATAGTTTGACATTCATCCACTATCGACACATTTTTCCATCCTTTACTTGAGTCGCCCTTTGCGGGTTTTCAACTCGAGTAACCCCCGACAGATTCAGGCCGCCCTTTGCGGGTTTTCAACCTGAACCCCTCCCTTCTTGTTTTTCTCTTTTTCGACCTCTTTCTATTTTAGGTCCAGGATTTTTTTTTTTTTAGCACTTTGGGACTTCATGCATAGTACTTCTTCACTGCATCTGAATTGATAGGAGCGGGGAATACCTCTCCATCCATTTCTTGTAAGATTAGTGCTCCTCCGGAGAAAGCCTTTTTAACCACATAAGGACCGTCCCAATTTGGCGTCCATTTGCCCCTTGGATCACGTTGATTAAGAAGGATCTTCTTAAGAACTAAGTCCCCTTCTTTGAACTTTCTTGGGCGGACTTTCTTGTTGTATGCCCTCTCCATCCTTTTCTGATACAGTTGACCATGGCAAATTGCAGTAAACCTTTTCTCATCAATTAAGTTCAACTGATCATATCTTTCTTGCACCCACTCATCCTCTTCTAACTTCACTTCTCTAAGAACTCTTAACGAGGGAATTTCCACCTCGATCGGTACTACAGCCTCCATCCCATAGACCAAAGAATACGGGGTTGCCCCAGTCGACGTTCTCACACAAGTTCGGTATGCATGGAGAGCAAACGGTAACTTGTCATGCCAGTCTCAATAAGTTACTGTCATCTTCTCAATGATCTTCTTGATGTTCTTATTAGCTGCTTCTATTGCGCCATTCATCTTAGGTCGGTATGTAGTCGAGTTGCTATGAACAATCTTGAATTGCTTGCACGTCTCTTCTATCAGTCCTCGATTCAAGTTGGATGCATTATCAGTGATAATTCTTTCCAGCAATCCATACCTGCAAATGATCTCCTTCTTGATAAACCGAGTAACTACAACTTGAGTGACACTTGAGTAGGAAGTTGCCTCAACCCACTTAGTGAAATAATCGATAGCTACCAAGATGAATCGATGTCCATTTGAAGCTTTGGGGTGAATGGCTCCGATAACATCTATGCCCCACATGGAAAAGGGCCAAGGACATGACATGTAAAGGGTTTGGAGGAACATGTATGTGATCTCTGTATATCTGACATTTATGGCGTTTTCTCACATACTTGATACAATCTGTCTCTACGGTCAACCAGAAGTACCCTGCTCTCATGATCTGTCGGGCCATTTTGTGTCCACTAGCATGACTCCCACATGAACCATTATGGACCTCTTCCATAATCCTTCTTGCTTCAGCCGAGTCTACACATCTCATTAATGATAAATCTCGACCTTTCTTATACAAAGTTTCACCGCTTAAGAGGTAACCCTGTGCCATCCTTCTAATCATTCTCTTATCATTTTCCGTAGCATGTCTCGAGTACTTATGATTTTTAAGAAATTGGAGGATATCAAAGTACCATGGATTCCCATCTACCTCATCTTCCACACTCATGACATGTGCCGGGGAATTTTTCATTTGAACTTGTATCGGCGGAATCTCCGTGTTGGTTCCCACTTTGAACATGGACGTCAAAGCCGCTAATGCATCCGCTGTCTGGTTATCCTCTCTAGGCACATAATGAAATGAAATGCTTTCAAATGGTTTGATCAACTCCACCACATGATCTTTATATAACACCATTTTGGAATCTCGGGTTTGCCATTCTCCTTTCATTTGGTAAATTACAAGTGCTGAGTCCCCATATACCTCCAATTCCTTCACTTTTCTTTCCAACGCCAACTGGATTCCCAAAATACAGTCTTCATATTCTGCCACATTATTAGTTGCATGAAATCCCAGTCTGGCCGTGGCAAGGAAATAATCGTCACTTGGGGAAATCAACACCGCCCCAATGCCTTGTCCCGACAGATTTGAGGCTCCATCAAAGTATACCTTCCATTTCTCTTTCGTTTCCTCATCATCCTCTACATGAGTGACTGTCATTAAATCTTCATCAGGAAACTCAAACTTGACAGGCTCATAATCTTCACTAGCCCGATCTGCCAAGAAATCAGCAATAACACTTCCTTTAATGGCTTTCTGTGAGACATACACTATGTCATATTCCGATAGAAGGACTTGCCATCTTGCAATCCGTCCTGACAACCCTGGCTTCTCAAATACGTATCTTATCGGGTCTAATTTAGACACTACCCAGGTCGTGTGATACATGTATTGCCTCAGACGGCGTGCAGCCCACGCCAATGCGCAACACATTTTTTCCAATGATGAATACTTGACCTCATAATCTGTGAACTTCTTGCTTAAATAGTAGATGGCGTGTTCTTTCTTCCCTGTATCATCCTGTTGCGCCAACACACACCCCATAGAATTTTCAAACACCGATAAGATATAGGATCAGGGGCCTTCCTTTTATAGGTGGAACTAACACTGGGGGATTTACCAAGTAATCCTTGATTTTCTCAAAAGCTGCCTGACAATCTTCATCCCACTCTCCGGGATTCTTTTTCTTCAGCAACCTGAATATCGGGTCACACTTTGCAGTCATCTGTGAAATGAACCGTCCTATGTAATTCTAACGCACTAAAAACCCCCATCACTTCTTTTTGGGTTTTGGGCGGGGACAAGTTCTGAATGGCTTTGACCACAAATCCCAACAATTTTGCCGAAGTAGCTCCGAAAGTGCATTTATTCGGATTTAGCTTGAGCTGGAACTCCCTTAGCCTCACAAAAAGCTTTCTCAAGTTTATGATATGTTCCTTGGGTGACCTAGCCTTGGCAATCATATCATCCACGTATACTTCTATCTCTTTGTGCATCATGTCGTGGAAAAGTGTCACCATAGCCCTTTGATACGTTGCCCCGGCGTTCTTTAACCCAAATGGCATGGCTTTATAACAAAAGACTCCCCAAGCCGTGACAAAGGCTGTCTTCTCCATGTCTTCTGGTGCCATTTTAATTTGATTATAACCTGAAAATCCATCCATGAAAGAAAATATAGAGTATCCGGCAGTGTTGTCTACCAAGATTCTATATGTGGCAATGGGAAGTTATCTTTAGGACTGGCTCGGTTCAAGTCCCGGTAATCCACACACATTCTCACTTTTCCATCTTTCTTTGGTACAGGGACTATGTTCGCTTGCCATTCCGGGTATTTTGCCTCTTGTAAGAACCTGGCATTAAACTGCTTTTCCACTTACTCTTTTATCTTGAACAGCATATCTGGCTTCATTCTCCTCAATTTCTGTTGTACCGGTCTACTATCCGACCTGATGGGCAATTGATGAACAGCTATTTCTGGATCTAAACCTGGCATATCCTGATAAGAACATGCAAACACATCCGAAAACTCCCTCAACAAATCTATCAACTCCTGTCTATCTTCCTTTGACAATTTAGTACCAATCTTCACTTCTTTCAGGTCCTCTTCTGTCCCCAAATTTATCAGCTCTGTGGATTCTTTGTGAGGTAGAATTTGTTTTTCCTCTTGTTCGACTAATCTCAAAAGGTCTGAGGGTAGATTCTGATCCTCAGTGTCTTCATCGTCTAGCTCATCAGCACAAACATGTCTGTCAAAGTTGAACCCTGGCTCATCTGGAGCATCTTTGTATTCATCATCATTCGGCCTGAGAATAAAAGTAAGGAGAATATATATACATATAAGAAAAGATGTATACAATATAATAGTTCAAGAATGAATTGTGAGATAAATGATGAGAGAAAGAAAGAGAGAATGCAACATCGAAGATGGATTGAAAATATGCATTGCATTTCATTACTTGTCATAACATGTGGATAGTTTGAGTTAAACAAGCATAAGATCAGTCTTTGATTGAATTCAAAACAACCCTAAATGCTCTTGAGACAACTATTAAGGCAGATTCATTACATTTCCAAATCAGACATCAAGACAGCGAGATCATAAGCCTCCCAGTTGTCCAACTCCTCCGTTGGGGCCATTGGGTAAACCCATGGGTATGGTCCAACCGCTTCCTCTGTAACCGCATTGATGGTGAGCCCAGCTATCTTTTGACTAACAACCTCCTCTTCCTGTACCTGCTGGTTTTTCTCTTCATTGACCCATCCTGCTGACTGGAAAGTCTGTGGCAAGGGTGGTATCTCCATTCTCACCTCTTTACCAAAGGGTATGCCCAACCTTTCAGCTCTTCTCACTTTCCTTGCATCGACCACAATCTGGTAATCCTCTGCAGTAGGTTTGAATCTCAATCCGAACCCCGGATTTATCACAAGATCCTGTATTATCTTTATCATGCCCTGAGCATTCTTTCCTAGACCTTGACCTTCCTTCCAACCGCACTTCTTCATCACATTGCCATGACCGAATCCTCCTTTGGTTTCTTGGAATGATCAATTTCAAAAGCCCGAAAAGAACATTCATATGACTGTTCGGCAGCCTCAACGTATGGAGTGGTACTTGTCTAGGCTACTATCATGTCCTTTTGACCTTTTACTACTACCAACTTGTCAGCAGTCATAAACTTGACTTTCTGATGTAAAGAAGAGGGCACTGCCCCTGCCATGTGAATCCATGGCCTTCCCAACAAACAAGAGTAAGAGGGATCGATGTCCATTACTTGGAACAACAGATTAAAAGGAACTGAACCTATCTCCAAGCATACTCCAATTCCCCAATAACATCTCTTCTGGTCCCATCAAAAGCCCTGACCACCATGTGATTTGTTTGGATATAAGTGGGCTCCACCTGCAAAGCTTTCAAGGTGTTTAACGGCATAATATTCAGCACTGAGCCATTATCTATAAGTACACTTCCCATACCCATACTCCCGCATTTTACCGCAATATGAAGAGCTCTAATTCCCCGTCTCCCTCCTTACGGTATCTCATCTTCTAAAAAAGTGATGAAACCATCTGCTGCAATGTTCCCAGCTACCCGGTCCAAGTCATTAACTGAGATGCTTTGTGGCACATATGCTTGACTCAAAACTTTCATCAAAGCATTTCTATGAGCCTCAGAATTAAGGAGCAAATTTAAGATAGAAATCGCAGCCGGGATTTTGTTCAAAGCATCGATCACACTGTACTCACTGTACTTAATTATTTTCAGAAACTCCTCTGCATCCAAATCTGAAACTGGTTTCGTCGCCTCTATTTCATTCTGAGTGCCCGACGCCTGACCCTTCTCTTCAACTGTCTCCACTGGAGTATTCGTTTCCTTTTCTTGTGCAGCTTTCCTCATTTCTGGCGAGTATATTCTCCCACTTCGAGTTATTCCTCCAACCCCTGTGATGTTTGCCAAATTTCCCTCTCCCTGAGGCGCTGAATAACTGCACTCATATTTCCATGGTATCTGATGACTATTCTTATAAGGGAAAGGTTGAGGTGGCATCACCACCAAGGATGCCACTGATGACCGTTGCAAGTATGGTGGAAGCATTGTTGGTGGCTTAGGAATGAAAGGCTGTGATGGCTTAACCGTAGGTGGTTTTGGAACGAATGGCTGAATCTTTGGCGGGCTAGGGATGAAAGGCTGCTTCTGCTCCTCAATAACCACATTCACTTATTTCTCACATTTCTCAACATAAAACTCAATTTGATGTTCATCCATCAACCTTTGCACTGTTTCCCTAAACTTGGGACATTGACGGATTCCATGTACTAGACCGTGATAAGGACAGACTTCCTCAAAATCTCCTTCTCCAAATTCTCCTGTTTCAATCATCTCTACTTTTGTCAAAGCCTTGAACATTGTACTGAAAGGTGTGATGACCTCAGAAACCCTCTTCCTCATGATTTCTCCTCTCCCAATCATAGTTACTTGGGCTCCTCCCTGATTTTGAGCTTGAGTCTTTGGAATGGCGTTTCCAAAACTTAGCTTTCCACTCATAACTAATTCCTGAACAACATATTTCAGTCTTATGCAATCTTCTGTTGCATGTCCCTCAGCTCCAGAATGATAATCGCAATGTGCATTAGCGTTGTACCATCTAGGGCGACGATTCAACGGTAATGGTTGAGCAAAAGGCAATCTCTCTACCAATCTTTGCTGCAGTAGCTGAGGTAACAGCTCAGTGTAGGTATAAGGTATTGGGTCTATAGGAACCCTCTCTTTAACTGAACCACTGACCCCTGATGGAGTTGCTTAAGTAGCTGGCTGCGGGGGTTGTGAAGTTGCAGGGTTAGGATAAGAAGGTCTTGGTTGGAAGGGCGCCCCACCTGCTGCATTCACACCACTCGGGTATTGGTAAGGGTTTTGCTAAGGAGGTGCATAGTATCCATAGGGTTGATACTGGTAAGGGTAGGTATAGTTTTGAGGCGGTCGTGGGTGGTATTGTTGCCCCTGGCTTCTTGGCCTGAAATTGCTTTGCCCAACTTCATGAACTTCTCCTTCTTTTCTTTTTTGATTTGAGGGACTTTTCTTTTCGGCATCACCAAACACTCCATTACGAACCCCTGCTTCATAGGCCTCTCCAGCCACAATCAATCTGGTAAAGGTGTTAGTCGCTGCTTGGTATAGTTCTCGGAAATACACCTTCGGCAGTGTTTTCAGAAAATTGTTGCCTATTTCTGAATCTTTCATTTGTGGGTCCACTTCCAGGGCCATGTCCTTGAACCGCTGGCCATACTCCTTGATGGTTTCACCCGGCTTCCTTTTCATACTCAACCGTGTTTCCCGGGTAGGAGCCAACTCATCAATGTACCTGTACTATGCCATTAAGGCATTAGCCATGTCATCCCATGATTTTTCTGGCCAGGGTCCAATCTATTATACCATTTGAAGGACGAACCCGTGAGACTCCTCTGGAAGAAATGCATGAGCATATCATCTGTGCTATATGGCTGCATTTGGCGTACATAAGTGTTGACATGGTCTTCTGGGGACTTGGTACCATCAAACTTTTCAAAATCTGGGACTTTAAACTTTGGCGGCAACACTAGATCTGTAACTAAGGACACCTTATCTACTCCCTTGAAGTACGTTTGGGTGCCACTTAATCCTTTGAGCGTTTCTTCCATCCTGTCCCATAGTTTCTGAGTAGATTCTTCAATCATCTTCCTTGGGTCATCTTCAATTTTCATTTCCGGGAACTTTCCCGGAACTTCAGCAAAGTCATCCACCTGCACGTGGCTTCCCCCACGAGAATGTAGTGGAAGGACTGTTGGTGGAGCTAGTTCAAATGTCATGTTGGCCGTTGATGACACATTCGGACGTACGTATTGGCCTACTGGGAAAAGGTAAGAGCCTAGTGGAGGAATTGGCGAGTTGATTTGAACTGTGCTTCCGGTTACCCCCTAGTTGGTGTGGTTTCTGTCCCAGTATTCCTTTCCTGATCATTTGCTGTCCCTGAACTCCCTGGTATCGTGCTAGTCATTGCAGCCATCATCTCCATTATACGCTCAATCTTAGCGTTTGTTTCTTCTTCCCGGCGCTTTGCTTCTTCGTCCCTCCGCACCATTTCCTCTCTTAGCCGTTGGATCTCTGCAGCCTGTTCCTCCATTTTCTTAACTCTGGCTCTCGTATTGTATTGTCTTGTTGGCTGATGCTCTTTTCCGGATCGAGCTATCTTGGGACCTTTTTCCATTTGTTACAGAACCATAATTTAGAAAACGAATGTGATGTTTATGAAAATAATTTTGCCAAGTCTGTCCACGCATTGGTAAGACTTTGCGAGACAAATCATGATTGCTACATGCATTGTTTACAAACAAGATTTGCGTCCCATGCCAATGATGCATGTAATGCAGAGATGGTGCGTGTACCTAACATTCACCACACCACATAGATAGATAAGAAAGTACTGAATTTTGCATTAGAACAAACTTCATATTACAAAACTAGAGTTTGACGTGCCGAAGCTCACTACAAACCAAACTGGAACAACAGAAAGCTTAATAATTCAAATTGAAATTGTTATAGAAACATCCTAGGCTTTCACTGGCGCCATCCCACAAATCCTCCTAAGTAGCTGATGATCTGGCCGTACTGGATGATGGCATCATCAAGAAACTCGGCCACTAGTTGTTGACGATCATTGAGGAGATTAACACGTGGTTGAACCTCTCGAGCCCTGTCTCGCATTATCTCTGCCTTGGCTACCCCCATCTTGATCTGATCCAAAAGCCACCTGATCTGGTTGCACCTCTCCCTATGCTTGGCCTCATACATTGCAGCAGTACCACAGTCAAACCGGAGACCTTCACATACCTCCTCTAACTTCTCATAATCACTCTGAAGCTTCGAAAGTGTTTTTCTCATTTCATCATACTCCTTCTGGTTAATTTTAGCAGCCTTCTTGAGAATTTTAATGCGGGATTCCAGGAGTGCTTTGGATTCCTCAACTGCGTTGACCTTCCTCTTCTCCCTTTCACATTCTTCTCTAACACTATCGCTCTCTTCTCGGAGCCTTTTCAAATTTCTAGTCAAAGCGACAACTTCTTGGTCTATCTCCATGGCATTCCTTGCTTTCTCTTCTTCCAACCGATTCTTCCACCACTTAGTATTTTCTTTATTGCTTTGAACGCTCCTCATTAACCTCCCAATTTCTTTCTTTTCATCGACCAAGACTCCCTTGAGCTTTTGGCATTTATGCTCCGCTTCTTCTTTCATTTTTCTTTCATCTTTCACCTCTTCCGTCATCTCCCTTAACTTAACAGTCATCTCCTCATTTTTCTGCTCCGTCTTCTCTTTCTCGATCAGGAGTTTTCGATTAACCTCTTCTAACCTTTGGGCCTCAGTACCCTCTTTCAACCTTTGATACTTTATTTTCATTGTCATCAGTTCATCCTCCATTTCCTCACTCACCTTGGCTTTCGGATTTCTAGGTGGAGGCACTCTGATATTTTTCACTCTACGGCGGTGCCAATCAGGGTATTCTGGTGTTACTCCCGTCTCCACCCCGAATTTCTTCACAAAGTGTAAATCTCTTAGCAATTGTCGTGATTCTTTACACTCATCTTTCCAACCGCTACTCCCATATGCAAAGTCTACACTGTTCAATCCATGAGTGGCTGGTACAAACTGTTCCGCTCCATATTGTCTCCTCACAAGTATTGGTGCATAATTGATGCCCCCACACAGTCCAAGAAGCGGTACCCAAGGATGGTTTGCACAACGATAAATTACTTGAGTTGGCTTAAACCATGGAGCCATCCATTGGACCTGGTCAAACTTAAGGTTTCTTAGAAAAACCTCCCATTCTTCCTTGGTCTGTTTTGCAGGCCATTCACTATGGATATGTTGCCAGATCGGCTGCTTTCTCCAGATGTTACGCTCCTTGTTGGTCTCGAGTTGTCTGAAATGCCCTTTGAACCAAACAGTTAATAGCTGTGAACACCCATGAAACCTACCATCCCCCTCATTGCGATAGCTATTAAGTGACCTGATATTTTCTGCCAATATAGCTGGCACTTGATAATCACCATGTTTTAGGCCATCTACAAGGTACACCATGGCTTCTTCTACATGCCCCAACACTTTGGGAAAGACCACAAGTCCATATATTAGAAGGGCCATCACATCAAATCCTTGATCATCCCCGAGGTGTTCTTCCACAAACTTCATTAAGCATTTTGTGGTGAACCCCATTGAAAATCCTTTCCTCTTAAGATAAGCTTGATACTCATTCTTCTGAAGTCCCATAAGTCCGGCCAATCTGGTCATTGGCGTGGTCTTGTCCCCCCTCATAAAAAACTTAGTTCCTTTCTTGATTTCTGGAAGTTTCAACAATTGGGCATATTCCTCGATAGTGGGGACCATATCCACCTCATTAAATGTAAAACATCGGTAGGATGGGTCCCAGAACTGCAACATAGCTCTAACCATAGCTTCATCAACCTCTACATACATTAGTGGGACAATACTACCATACTTCTCAGTAAAGTCTTGCTCACTAATCTTCAACCGCTTCCACAACTGTTTGAGCTTGGAGAGGTCATTTTGTTGCAAGTTAAGATTGACTCTTTCGGGCAGGCTTGACTGGAAGGTTTCTGACAAATTATCCCCATGAAGCTGTCTCTCCCTTTGATTATAGTGCTCAACATGAAATGGGTGACTGTCACGCTCCTCTTGCGGTATAAACGACTCTGCCTCATCCATTAGCACCATCCTTTATCTATCTTAGTGTGGTGCATGATCTATAAATGATGCAATGAATGCAAAAAGAAAAGCAACATAACAAAAGAGTTGAATTAGAATCATCATATAAACAGGGTAAACAGAAATAACATATATACAAGAAAAGAAAATGTTCCCCTTTGAAATATAAAGAATTTTCCGTTTTTGAAAACTTGAGCACTTAGACTCACTTGGGTGGGAAGTCCATTTATCGAGGGTAATATAATTACCCATTCTACGGTCCATTTTGCAAAAGGAAGATATATAGTAAAGGTAAGAAATGTTCCTTTTGTGTACCTAGGTTTCTTTTCACGGGTTTGGCTCTACCTAGGCTAAGATTTATCATGGGATCTATATGCTGGGTTAGGCCTCTCAACGATTCCAAAGGTTCCCAAACTGTCCTTACTATTGCCCTCTCTAGGCTAGTAAGGTCCCCAATTCTCACCCATTATAGGTTCATTGAAAAGGGTTCAGTTTGAGTAGAGGTGTTTCGCTAAAAAACCCGCACGGAGACGATTGTCACACGAGGGCTAGCTACTTTGCCTCCTCCTAAAAGGTAAAGCTCGGGTACAGAGCTTAAGTTATGCAAATGCAAGTTATTTAGTGAGTGTGTGGAGGAACATACAAACCTTTACCAATTAACTCAACCCAAACTAACTACCCCAGAAGAACAATCCAAAAGTGATTAGAACCAAGATATATACAAGAATATATATACATAATTTAAACATGCATATGCACAAAACGAATAAAAATGCAACCAAATATGGTAATCCTAGTTAATACCAAACTAGCATTCAGTTCGACTCTCTACAAGTCCCAAGCGGAGTCGCCAAACTGTCGAAACGTTCAGGTCCGGGGGACCCTGCCGCTTACGACTTTCAAAAAAATTTGACTGGAGTCGCCACTAATCTTTTTTACCTAGGTGTGATTAGCCACCTATCAAATTATTAAGTTTTGTGTTAACCTAAGCTTGGCAAAGGATACACTAAACCTAATAGTATGGTCTACTAACCAAATTCTAAATCCGAAAGTCGGGTACGTGTGGGGAAGGATTAGCACCCCCACAACTCCCGTCAAAATGACGGCACTGACTAGCTTAATATTAACTAATAGGTTCATTGGTTGCTTTATTCCCAAATCCTAAGATTAAAAATTTTTGGATTTTAATCTTTTATCTTTTTTTGGATTTTTTTTTATTTTTTTAAATTTTTGGGAAGTAATTTAATTGACTTCTAAATGACTATCTAGACTTAATTAATTATTTGATGCATGATGCATATGATGAATGAATTCTCAAGTTAAATTTTATTACCAAGTAATTATATGAAGAACTCCTAGAGACACCGCCCACACATTGGTTGATGACTTTTCGGAAATTCTAAGCCTAGGAAGAAAACGAGCCAAGGAGGACATTGTATGTCAACCCCGGAGCACCACTCCCATCACGGGAATCCATTTTGTTCAAGTCATATGAAATGGCAATTAATATTTAACAAGAAATTAAACATGTATGCATATGAAAAGCTAGTAAAGTCTAAAATTCTAAAACTTAAACCTTCCAATTTCAAAATCTTAAATTTTAAACAAGTTTATAATTTATTGCAAATTAAATCTAACTTATTCCTAATTTTTTCTTTTTTTTTTAGGAATATTCCTAATTTATTCTTAGTATAACCATGAAATTAACTCCTAAGTAACCATTTTAAATATACATTTATGCAAAATGATGATAACAGAGACTAAATTGAACAAAATTAAAAAGTAAGGGACCTTTTTCCAAGTTTTTCCTTTGCAAATGGACCGGGTCGGAAAGACGGGTCGCGTGCGGGTCGTTGGGTTGGTGGGTTGCTCCAACTCCAATTAGTATAAAAATTCTCTTTCTCCTTCAATTTTGGTCATTTTTCATTTTCACACTCTCTCTCTAAAATCTCAAACCCTCTGACTTCTCTCTAGAAAAACACCTTAAACCTAAAGATCAAAGCCAAAAATGGATTAAAATGCCATTTTTGTCAAGAACACCAAGAACCAACAACTTCTCAACTTTTTTTCAAAAACAAGATCAAACAAGCCCTTTTTACCAAGAACACCAAGAACATTCAAACCCAACCCGGAAATCAACCACCGCTGGCCACCACCGTCGTCGCCGACAACCACAGCCGCCGACCACACCGTCTCCGTCACCGGTCACTTTTCCGGTCGCTGGAAAATTTTCAAAAAATTCCCAAAAATTCCCTTTTTCCTTCTAAACCCAAATCTAACCTGAAAACCACCAAAACCCACTTCAAAGCTCTTAGATCTACACTAACCCGAAACTCCTTTTTGGCCATCAAGTTTCATTTTTTTTTATTTTGTTTTTTTTGGATTCCTAAATGAAAATGTTTTTGTTTTTTTTGCTTTTGAGAAAGAAACTAACTAAGAATGCAAGCAAAACATTTTTTGGTTTTTTTTAAAAGAAAGATGGAACCAAAGTGGGTTCTTGATTTGTTGATGTTGTGATATTTGTGGTTTCTCTCTGTGATTTCCCTTTTTGTTCTCCTTTTTTTTCTTCCTTTCTTTTTTCTTCTCCCCCCCCCTCTTCTTTTTTCTATTTGAAAAACATGAGGCTTTTTATAGCCAAGCTCAAGCATCTTTGCAAGATCTTTTTTTGTTTACTTCTTTTTGTTTGCTTTTGGGATTTTGGCTGCAGACTTAGGATTGTCCATTAGCTTTGCTCATGCATGCTCAAGTATATTTGTCTTGATTCATCGTTTTGCCTAGTAGGCATGGTTTGAGTCTGACCTTGTAGAGTATGCTGTGCAGTTCATAGAGTGTGCTGTGCAGTCCCTTATTTTGCTGCTTCCCTAGATTATTGCTTTGTCTTATCCTATTGCTTTTTAACTCTTAAACTGATCTCATTTAATGCTTGTTTGCAGGCTTGAACTTGGAGGAGACAATAGCTTTGGAAAAACGCAGAGCATGCAATGTAGTCAGAAGGAAAACAAAAATTTTTGGTTTCGTTTTTTTTTTTTTTTACGTTTCTTTTTTTTTTACTTTTTTTTATTTTTTATTACGTTTCATTTTTTTTTTCACTTTTCTGTTTTTTTTTGTTATACGTAAGAGAAAAAAATAAATGGATTTGGGTTTGTTTATTTTTAAAACAAAAATTGGGCCTTGAAGGCCCCAAAATCAGTGACCCAAGAGAGTCCAAGTGCAAAGCCCAAAGGCAAAATGGATGTGGTTAAAAGATAAAGACCTAATTGGACACTAGAAATTAAAGGCCCAAACCCAAATGGAATAAATGAGATGGAATTAAAAGGGGCTTGGTCCAAAGGCCCAAAACAAAAAGTTTGCAAAATAAAAAGATTAATAAGAAAATAAAATGGGAAGAGATTAAATGAAAGAAATTAGAAACAAAGACAATGGGAAAAAGAAAATTGGTTTAGGACAAGATTCTTCAAATTCCCCAAGGAGGAGTGATCCAATGACTCAAAGAACCTCAAAAGGAGTAAATCCAGCACAAAACAATTGAAGAGAATTTAAGGGTCCAAAATTGGGTATCTACAACTAGTAGCAAGGCTAAGGCAAGTTAGTAGGATAAGAAAAGGGACAAAGCCTCATTAAAGGTTTGTTAATGGCCTAAATCCATAAGGAGTTGAGGTACTTCTTCTGCAAAAAGAAGTGGTCACCTTAAGAAAGTTTGTCCAAAAGAAAAAGGTTCAATTGGGGAAAGAAAGTACATATTATGTCTGAGTGTATATCGAATTTAACCTTATTAAAGTACTAACAATATCTTGGGATTAGATTCTGGTACTACTATACTCTTGTAAGTGTAGTGCATTTAATGGAAACTCTATTTCCTTATGGCATAAAAGATTATGTGGCATATCCAAAGAAAGGATTATGAGGTTAGTGAAAGGTGATATCTTGTCTCAATTGGATTTTGTTGACTAGGATGTATGTGTTGATTGCATTAAGAAAAAGCAATTCAATCACATATCAAAGAATCCAAGCATAAGAAATGGTCAACTATTTTGAGTTGATACACACCAACACATGTGGTCCTTTTGATACTCATCATGGAATGGTGAATATTACAGTAAATATGATAAGAGTGGAAAATGTCTAGGTCCATTTGAAAAGTTTCTTGAAAGTCGGGGCATATGTGCAAGATATACAATGCCTGGTACACCATAAGTAATCGGTGTAGTTGAAAGGCAGATTTGTGACTCGTATGGATATGGTTAGGAGCATGGAGTTTAATACAGGTATCGACGGATATATCGAACGGATATATCGATGGATATATCGAGGTATCGATGAAATTCAAATATAAGTGGTACAAAATGCACTAAAACGACGGATATTTATAGTAAACGTTTGAATTTTGCCTTGAAATTTTGACAAATTCTTATTTACATATTTCCACATGTTTTAGAATCAAGATATGATAAATAGAGTATATGTAGACATTATTTTTTATTTTTTTATATATTTTTTACTGCGAAAAGTGTATATAATATGTATAAATCAACTATACTAATTTAAACACACATTTATTTTATCTTCAAAATTATGGTTACCAAATTAATCACTTCATTAAATGTAAAAAATTATATGATTTCTTTTCTGAAGCAAGAAAGTACTAGATCATATTTATAAATGCATTATTTTGCATTATTTTAGTCACAAAACACAATTCAAAGCACAAATACAACCTCAGTACCACATTGAATTTCTTGGAGGCTCAAAACTCACTACTACCGTAGTTACCACTACTATGACTTTTACTAGGCATGGATGTATCATCTCCCCCGGGGGCGGTAATCCAGTTAAAATATTCAAGTCATGACATATAAGGTTTATAAACCACCATATAATTGTGCACATATTCCAAATATCCCTCTCGACTAATACTTGTTAGTCATCCAATAGGGGGGCACTCACCCGAAACTGCGTTCGCTTTTGGTTTTTGCACCGGATGCTCATTATAAGTCTGTTGTTCAAGTAGATACTCTGGATACATGTTAGATGAAACTGATGATTCAAACTCATTTGCTCCAGATCTAGTCCCATAACTAAAATTTGATTCAAAATGCCCTCCATATCCAAATGAACTAGATGCAGTCGTTAAGCTCATTGAGCTAAACTCATCAGTGAGTTCACGCATGCTCTTCTCTTTTTTCTATTTTTCGCCCCATGCCCAGCTCTACGAGATCCATGATCTTCATCTTGTGTTGCATGTGTGAAATCTGCCTCACATGGAAAAGGACTGTATCGTACATAATCACTCCCATAATTGTCACCATACCTGCTTGCATCTTCTGCTCCACTTTGTCCATCCCCACCTTGAGTATCTGTTGTTGTAGTTCTGCCTTCATTTACGCCATCATCATCATCATCATCATCTTCCGTGAGCTGAAGAACCTTTAAATTTAGGTTGGGAACCGAATCCAGGTGGAGGACCAACTGTTTTACTTTGAACAAAACTTTGGACAAAACAAAAATGACATAGCTATGACACAACATGTTGTGTCGAATACCAACACTTAAACGAAACAATTATCGAGAAACCCGGGTCTATTTCAAACCAAATCACTTAAACGAAACAATTATTTGTATACACTATTACCACAGTTTTGTATAAATGACTTCAATTGCTAATATTTTTGAAAAAATGAAATAATTCATCGAAATGTCACTTATATTTTTAATCCTGAATGTAAAAATGAAAAAAAAAATAATTAATTTAATATGGATATTTATGGATATTTACGGATATTTACGGATATATCGAGATTTATCGAGATGTCGATAAATATCGACGGATACACGGATATATCGACGGATATCCCGTGACATTGAAATTTTTATGGATATTTATATCGAGGGGTACAAATATCGGATATATCGACAGATATATCGAGGTATCGACGGATATTTTATTCCATGGTTAGGAGTATATTAAATTACAGTTTTATCATGCCTTTGACATTGTGGATGCATGCAATACTGTTGCATATCTGTTTAATAGTGTTCCTAGTAAGACAATTCCTAAGACTCTTTATGAATTGTGGACGGAATGAAACCTAGTTTAAGGCACCTGCATATATAGGGTTGCCTAGTAGAATTAAGGATATTATTAAATCCACATGAAAAGAAGCTTGATGTAATAACCATTAATGATTATTTCATTAGCTATTTGGATTAGTCAAAGCATTACTTAATCGCCCTAGCCATAGTACGAGGAAAAGTTGAGTCTGGAAATATTGGATTCATTAAGAATAGCTAGTTTAGTGGGAGTGGAAAACCAAGAAAGGTAGATATTAAAGAGCTTTGGGGTTCAAACCCTAGGTTGTGTCCTCTTGTTGTATTATAGTTACATAATGTATTGGAACAACAAGTGCCAAACCCACAAACGAACATAAAGGTGATATTGATGTTCCATATAAATATGAGGAACATGTAAAGGATGAACCATTAAATGATGCACAAGTCAACAATGAGCAAACAGTTATAAACCATAATAAATGACATTAAAGAGGTCTATAAGGTAAACAAAACCAGTTATTTCGTCAGATTATGTGGTTTACTCACTTGAGCATGAATGTGACTTGAACATTAATAATGATCCAGTCTTGTTCAGACGAGCCATGGAATGAAACAATTCTGAAAGGTGATTAGATGCCATGAAAGAAGAGTTGAAATCTTTGCATGACAACGTCTAGGAACCAGTCAAGTTACTCAAAGGTTGAAATGAGTCGGTTATAAATAGGTCTTCAAGACCAAACGAGACTCGAAAGGCAACATAGTAAGGTATAAGGTTAAACTTGTCGCAAAGATTGCACTATAATAGTACATCATTGAATAAAGAGACCTTTTCTCCGATTTCAAAGATGAACTCTTAGAGAATCATTATGGCTTTGGTGGCTCATTAAATTCTAGAGCTTCACCAAATGGATGTAAAGACTGTACTTCTAAATGGTGACTTTAAAGATCAAGTTTATATGAACCAACAATAAGGTTGTTCGACCACAAGAAAAGAAAGTTGATGTGTAAGTTAAAGAAGTCAATATATAGATTGAAACAAGCTTCCTGACAATGGTATCTTAAATTTATTGATACTATCAAGTCATATGCTTTTATAGAAAACATTGTTGTTCAATATATCTACATGAAGGTCAGTAGAAGCTAGTTCATTATGTTATTCTTATATAATGACAACACTTTACTTGCTGCGAATTATGTTGGTTTGTTACAAAATGTAAGGATGCATGTCTCTAACATTTTGGAATGGAAGATATGGCTGAGGCATCTTATGTGATTAAGATAGAAATATTCCGTGATAGATCACAAGGATTGATAGGATTGTCTGGATTGTCTCAGAAGAGCTATATTGATAAAGTGTTAGAGAGATTTGGAATGGAAAAATATTCTGCTAGAATAGTTTCAAAAATGATTTGCAACAAAAGGATATATGAACTATTCCCTGTGCGTTAGTATAGGTGGCAAAGTATGACCCGACCCGATAAAACCGACTTAAACCGAACTGAATTAAACCCGATTATAACCCGATAATATGAATAATAACTATAACCCGAAACCGACTTAACCCGAATCGAGATAACCCGAAACCGACAAAATCCGATAAAATTTAACCCGATATCCGACTTAACCCGGTTTAAAATGACCCGAACTCCGAAATGACCCGCCTATGTAAGTGACCCGAATTGAATTAATCCGAACTGAATTTATGGTTTTATTTTTACTCATGTTATAATATATATAGTTTCTTTGATTTTCAATTTCTAAGTTGCAATTATAAAATTAAAAAAAAAACATAAATTACTATAACATAAAAATTCTTAATGTACTAAATTAATCTTTCAAACTAAATTCAATTTAATGCAATCCAAATCCTCAAAATAACATTGTCTAACATAAAATTAATAATTATAAAATAAACCAAACTTATTCTAAAATGACTTCAAAAGTAAAGAAAAAAAAATCTTCTCGTCCTAGGAGCAAGAGACAGACACAGACGCCATCTTCAAGTAGTAGCATCTTCATTCTTCAGCAAATTGAATTTGCATTCCCATGACAGTTTCCTCTACATCATAAAACATTTGATAAAAAAGAAACATTAAACTCAAACAATTTGAAAATACTGGAATATATATATTATATAAGATAATGTCTTACCTTGAAATCCATATAACCAACTACGAGTGGTTATTAGAGCTTCTGCATTTTCAGGTAAAAGTGAGCTTCCCCATTTATTCAATATTCTACCTCCCATGCTAAATGTTGACTCTGAAGCAACCGTGGTTATAGGAATGCTCATTATATCTCTTGCCATTAAAGAAAGTTTTGGCAATTGACATTGTTTATCCTTCCAATATTTGAGAATATCAATCTCCATACAACGATCAATTTTGCGTTCATCAAGGTAAATATCCAACTCAGACTTTCTTGATCCTTGCTCAGAACTCTCAAGGATATCAAATTCCTACAATCACAAAATGCAAGATAAGTTAATTTAGAATTTTGTTATTAATATATACTTAAAATGTAAAAAAAAAAAAAACTTACAGCAATGTCATCATTTGGAAAACAATGTCTTGTGCTACCACTTCTAGGTGGGGATAAATGAGAATCAGATTCATTGTTACTGCAATATTCTTCAAAAAGTTGGTACAACTTTTAACGTACTTCATAGTACATTATACTGCCTCCTGAGTCTCCATGCACCTTCTGAAAGCAAAACTTAACAAACTGCAATTTGTAACGAGGATCAAGAATTATTGCAAAAGCCAGCAGTGTACTATAGGAACTCCAACATTTATCAAATTTTGTCTTCATTTCTTTTGCCATGGTGCTAAGATCATCATCTGCATTTTCCATTCCCTCTAACAAGCGCAATTCAATTCTCCAAATATGTGGAAAATATAAATTAGCTGTAGGATAATTAGATCCTGAAAAAATATTAGTGATATCATAAAATGGTTGCAATAGAAAAGATATCTTTTCAACCTTTGCCCATTCTGGATTTGTAGGGCAAACCTTATATTGTGAATCAACCATGTCCAAACCAAGAAAAGCACGACGGTAAATGAGAGCCCTTTCAAGCATTAAGAAAGTTGAATTCCATCTGGTGGACACATCTAACCATAACTTCAGAGTACTCTGCACACCTGCTCGCTTTACACATTCAGCAAATCTTATCTTTCTCGCTTCTGATCCATCATCATATTTAACACTGTCTCTAATTTTAACCACACATTCCTCGATTACCTTCAAGCCAGCTTTCACAATAAGATTAAGAACATGAGCAGAACAACGGACATGAAAATATTTGCCACCACAAAACAAAGCACCTTGTGAATGAAGTTGGTCAGACAAATAGCTCTGCATGCTATCCATATTTGATGCATTATCAAGAGTGATTGTGAAAATCTTATTATCGATTCCCCATTCTTTCAATAAACCATAAACTTTCTCATAAACATCAACCCCAGTATGTGGAGGAGGCAAGTGTCGAAAGCATAACACTCTACAATTCAATTTCCAATCAATATCTATATAATGAGCAGTGACACACAAATATCCTTGTGTCGTGCAGGATGACCATAGATCACATGTTAAACAAATTCTGCTAGAATTATCATTCAAAGCATGCTTTAATTGCTCCTTAGTAGCTAAATGCATTTTCAAACAATCTGCTTTCGCAGTGTTTCTACTTATTGTTTTGACAGTTCCATTCAGATAAACATGGATATCTCCATTTGCTTCATGCTCAACCCATTCAAATGCATACCCATGCATAATGATAGCCTTAGATACTAAGTTGCGATATACCTCTTGATCGATCTCCACCCCAGGTCTTGTTGACTTCTTTTTTAGTACTGGACAATGCTTTAAATGCCTTTTAAAATTAGAAGTCCCATAATATGAATCCGCCTTGTAACTCTTGTAGCAATGCTTGCATGTTCCCATCAGAACTCCATTTTCATTGTTATTTGTTTCAAATTCTTCCCAAACTAAAGAAGGCCTTGGACGCTTTTGTACCTTTTTAGCATGCTCTGCAGCCTCTGCTGGAATTGCTACATTTTCTTCTTGGAATTGTTGACTATTGTCATTAGCATCATCATTTGTAGCCATACCTAATAATATAAAAGAGGGTGTTAACCAAGAAATAATTAACTAATTCTCAAATGAAACTAAAAATATGAATTAAATATATATATATTAAAATGAATTTCGTACCTCCAGGATCCAAAGCTCCAATTATGAAGACTCAGAAGATTTGATTGTGTGCTTATGACTAGGAGAAACCGAGAAAGTATAAAAATTAAAAAAGGAACCCAAAGTAAAATACTAAATGATGTGAATGTGGGTTTCAATTTATAATGGAACCTAAAACTTGTATGTGGTTTATCTAATTATAATTATTGATTAATATACTGATATGATTTGATAAGAGTATTTAATCTAATCATCAATTGAATTTATCTATTATATACGTATTATATTCGTATATAAATATAATGTATTTGCTATATTAATATTACTCACATATAATATAATATAATATAATCACATTAGTGACATGGTCATAACTCATAAACTAGTTTTAATCTTCCATTCTTCCTCCACCGAATTAAACCAATTTTTTAGATATATTATTTTAATTTTATTAGATTTGTTAGTTATATTCTATGCCTATAACCTTTATCTAGTATAAAACTACTATATTATCTAAATTTATATATATTTTTAATAAGTTATCCAAATTTATAGAATTAGCTAATTTTAGATTTTGTAACTTTTGAATTTTGATGTTGATATATCCGAATTTACCCGATTCATAATGACCCGGGTTTTGAAATGACCCGATATATATAGTGACCCGAATCCGATCTTATCCGATTTGAAATAACCCGAAACCCGTTAAACCCGATAAGCATAATGACCCGAACCCGATTATATCCGATCTGATAAGACCCGTGATCCATTAAGACCCGGGACTTGTTAAGACCGAAACCCGACTAGACTCGACCCGAAACCGACTTAACCCGCAAAATTGCCACCTATATGCGTTAGTGGTTGGGAGTATTATGGGTAGGATATATTCTCTCTATTTTCTCTCTATTGTTATTCGTGTTCTTCACTAGTTTTGTAACAGCAACTTATTTTTATATATTTTATTTTAATAAAAACCAAGATTTGTTATGGACATTACTACGAATTTTGATTACTTGGCTACGGACTTTGCTATGGGCAATTGACGATGGTCAACGAAGTTTTGCTACGGAATCTTGAAAAATAGCTACGAGAAGAACTCTATAGCAAGTTGTTACGGACGAAATCTGTAGCTAATTCTTTTCTACTATGAATTTTTGACCAATTGCTATGGGTTTTGTCAGTAGCAGTAAACGTGTTTTCCAGTAGTGTGTGCTTTATTTTGGGCAGTAAACTAGGTTTTCAGTAGTGTGAGCTTTATTTTGGGTTGATTTACTTTTGTTTGGTTTTTTTGTATATTTATAATTTAAATTTTGTTTGAGCAGAATTGGCCCACTATGGGGTAAAGCTCTCCCAACAATGGTTTTCTTCATTCACAAGATTCGATCTCGAGACATTGATTAAGAGGAACACGTGTCAAACCACTTGAACCAGCCACTTGTTGATTGATTTACTTATTTTATTTAATTGATTTATGCTATATTTGCCTACTTTTTGCGAAAACCTTGTGTTGATTTTAGCTTATTGGTTTTTCTTTATAAGTTTATTTGTATTATGTAATTTCACCGTCATTGTCTTCTTATTTTGGATAATTTGTCTCATTTTTTTTAACGTTGTTTGATTTTGTACCTTGCTTTTATCTAATTTATGTTTTTTTATCGTTGTTGTAACCTTGGCATGAATCATTTCTGGTTCATCTGATTCATGTAGGGTATGTGTGTTTTAACCTATTAAAAATCATGGATGTTTTACGTTTGTGATAGTGGAATTGCACGATGAGTTGTTGAATTAAATGGATTAAACAATTGTGTTGGTTGAGTATTGACACTGATTTGGACGGTTGCATTGCATGAAGTTAATCCGGGAAGTTACTATTGAGGTTGTGAATTCGTTGAACAATTTAAGAGTTCAAGGGCAAAAGACGGGTGCCATTGAGATTTTACAGCAATTTGATTGCGTTACTGTTCCGGGTGGGAACAAATCTGCATTTTACAAAGGGTTAAAGATATGTCAAGAGTTGGGGGTTGTTGATAGGATACCCAGACTAGTTTGTGCCCAAAAAGGCAATGCTAATCCACTTAATCTGTAGTATAAATCAGGGTGGAAAGATTTGAAGGCAAATATTACATTTGCGATCAACTATTCAAATTGGTGACCCTGTTTCTATATGACTAAAGTGTCATTTTCCCTTAAACTTGTAGCGTTTGGATGTTTTGCCACCCTGAACTTCAATTTTGGACATTTTGCCCCATGAACTCCCAATTTTGGACATTTTGCCCCCTCTCAAAAGATTAGGTTAATGGTACTGTGATGTCGCTGACGTGGCAATGCCACGCGGCACAAAATGCCATGTGGCATTGCCACTATTAGGAAAATTTGGTAAATAGGAGAATAATCAAAGCTTTAAGACGTGAATACACACTTTCTTAGTGTAAGATTGTTTGCCAATTGCAAACAAGTTACCCCAGAATACAATAAAACTCCTGAGATCACCAAGTATGGAAGATAATGAAATTGGGGAAGAAGAAAAGAATGAATCTTAATTTTTTGATCGTAGGGAAGTCTATTTATATTTGATGAATAGTTATCAATTGAGAAGTTTTTTATTCAAAATAAATAACTGCCTTTTCCTAATTAATAGATAACTCACCATTCAAAATAAATAACTTCCTTTTCCTAATTAATAGATAACTCACCAAAAAATATCTCTGTTGGTAAAAAACTGCTTTTAACGGAATAGGTCAACAATATAGGACTTGTTGTTTTTACCACATATTAACAAACTATATAACATTCTCCCACTAGTTTGTTAATATTCCCCCAGTAGTTTGTGCATACAAACTATTATCATTCACAATAAACATAGTGCATTAAAAAGGTATCTTAATAATTGGACCTTTAATTAGTGTAAGCACTCAAGACGCTAATGCAGTACATGGTATAAGATTGAACCACGACTCCATTTATTAGGATTGGAAATGCCACACACACTATATTCATTCCATAAGGTCTCTCGTTAGCTTCTAGCACTATAATGGCCCTTGTGCTAGCAATCCATTTTCTATGAATATTTACAAGAATAAATCCTTTTAAACTCTTGTTGAAGCGGCACCACTTCATATTCATATAGGTGGAGTATCTTTGTTATTTAAATAACCTTTAATTACTCCATTAAGAGTGCAAACTCATCCTCTTTCAACTTTAGTACTAACAACTCAACTTGTATAGGATTTAAGTTAGTATTTTGCTAAAAGCACTAGACATTGTAGCCTCACTATCACAATGTATAGTAGCGGGTGGCATGGTCTGTGGCCATAAATCAATTTCAAGCAACATGTTTCTAAGCCATTTAGCCCCTTTTCCCACTGCTGCCAAGGCTATAAACTCGACTTCCATGGTTGAATGTGCTAGACATGTTTGCTTCTTTGATGCCCAATTAATAGCACCGCCCGCCAAGGTAAAAATCCAACCCGATGTTGACAAATTATCTCCAATATTCGAGACCCAACTAGCATCAGAATAGCCTTCCAAAACTGCGGGATAATTAGTATAACATAATTTAAAATTTGTGGTTAGTTTAAGGTACCCAAGTACTCTTTCAACCACTTTCCAATGAGCCATACTAGGATTACTTGTAAATCTGGATAATTTGCTCACGGTAAAGGCTATATCCGGTCTTGTACAATGCATTGCATACATTAAGCTTCCAATGACACTAGCATATTTCAATTGTTCAATTGCTCTTTCATCATTTTTGACAAGTTTAACGCTAGAATCATATGGAGTACTATACTCTCTAATATTTAAGTATTGATACTTGTTCAATAATTTTTCTATATAATGAGTTTGACTTAATGTAAACCCATTATCATGCTTGGTAACTTTGATACCTAAAATTGTATCAACTTCATTAAGATCTTTCATCTTAAAAGTAGAGGTAAGAAACTTTTTAGTTTCTTCTACACCAAGCATATTTGTACCAATAATTAACATATCGTCAACATAAAGACACAAAATTACTCCATAATCACTAGTAAACTTAGAATAGATACATTTATCGACCGTATTATGCCTAAAACCATTTGATAAAATGGCTGTATCAAACTTTTCATGCCATTGTTTTGGAGCTTGTTTGAGACCATATAAGGATTTTACAAGTTTACAGACTTTATTTTCATTTCCGGGAAGAACAAAGCCTTCCGGTTGCTCCATGTAAACTTCCTCCTTTAAATCTCCATTTAAAAATATCGTTTTAACATCCATTTGATGTACATGTAACTTATATATAGATGCTAAAGCAAATAGCACTATAATAGAAGTTATTCTAGCAACTGGAGCATATGTATCAAATTAATCTATTCCTTGTTTTTGTGTGAACCCTTTGGCAACTAACCTTGCTTTAAAGGTTTGTAATGTGCCATCGGAATTGTATTTCCTTCTAAAAACCCATTTATTTTTAATAGTTTTTTGAACCAGGAGGTAAGTCAATTAGATACCAAGTATTATTGGCCATAATTGAATCCATTTCATCATTTACAGTCTCTTGCCAAAATGCAACATCTCTAGAAGCTAAAGCTTCTTTAAAGGTTTTGGGATCATCATCAATATTAGAAATTTCTAATATTCTTATGACTCTTTCTCTACTTCCTTCAACTAGGAAAGTAACATGATTTTGATAAACAAAATCAGGATCAAGACGTTCTTTTCTTTGTCTTTGACTCCTCCTTAATTCAATTGGTTCATCACCAATTTCCTTTCTTTTAGGAACAGAAATAATTTCATCATGTTTGTTAACATGATCTTGTACACTTTCATGTACAAATGAATTTTCAAAAAATTCTACATGTATAGATTCCACAATTACATTTGATTCCAAATCAAGTAATCTATACACTTTTGAATTTTGTGCATAGTCAACGAAAACTTATTTGATTCCTCTTGAACCAAGTTTTTGTCTTTGAGAATCTGGAAGTCTATAATAAGCCACACACCCCCATACTTTGAAATAGTGTATATTGGGTTGTCTTTCATTCCAAACTTCATAAGGTGAAATTTGAGTTTTCTTGAATGGAACTCTATTAGTAATATGTGGCAAGCAGTAAGAATTGCTTCACCCACAAGTTGAATGGCAATTTTGCATTTAGAATCATAGAATTTGCCATATCAACAAGTGTTCTATTCTTTCTCTCCGCCACACCATTGTGTTGGGGAGTAAATGGAGCCGATCGTTGATGAATTATACCATGATCCTCACAATATTGATCAAATTCACCGGAGAAATATTCTCCTCCTCTATCACTCCTTAAGATTTTAATCTTTCTTTCCTTTTGATTCTCAATTAGAGCTTTGAATTCTTTGAATGCATCAAATGCTTCATCTTTTGTTTTAAGTAAGTAAATATGTATATACCTTGAACAATCATCTATAAAGGTGATAAAATATCTTTTTCCACCCCTTGTTAATTTTCCATTAAGTTCACAAATATCTGAATGGATTAATTCCAACATATTACTTACTCTATCAGATTTAGGAAATGATTTCCTTGTAATCTTAGCTGCTGCACAAATTTCACATTTACTTAAAAAATCATGTTTGCATAGTAAACAACCATGATTAGACATAAAACGCAAAGTATATAATTTAAATGGCCTAATCTAGCATGCCATAAATAAAGAGGATTCAAGAAAATAAGCAGAAACATAGTTTATTTCATTAATAATGAGTTTGAACAAACCATCAAGGGTATACCCCTTGCCAACAAACACACCATGTTTGGTGATTACAAATTTATCAGACTCTAAAACAATTTTAAAGCCTCTTTTAACAAGCAAGGCAGCAACAACTAAATTCCTTTTCATGGATGGAACATGATAAACATTAACTAAGGTAATCTTTTCTCCTGAAGTAAATTTCAGATCTACTTTGCCCATTCCAGCAACATGAGCAGGTGCTTGATTTCCCATGAAAACCTCGGTATCAACCTCCTTATAGGTGGTGAATAAATCCTTGTTGTTGCACACATGTACAGTAGCGCCAGAATCAAGGAAAAATTCAGAGGAAGCAGAAACATTCACTGAATTTAATTAAGTCACAACAACCACTAAATGTTCATCTTTAAGAACCACGTTGGCTTCTTTGTTGTCAGCATTGGCATTTGAATTTGCCTGTTTTTCTTCCTTTTTCTTGTATCTGCACTCTTTGACAAAGTGACCCTTCTTTCCGCAATGAAAACAGGCCTTGTCCTTCTTGTTGTTTTTCTTAAAATCTTTGCCTTTGGCCTTGAGATTTTGCTTATTTCCATACTTGTTTCCAACCACATTCACTTGAGGATTGGCCTTGGAACTTTCTACATCAACTTTTTCTTTGCCTTTCAGCAGCTTTTCCTCCCTTATACGAGTTTCACACTCAATTTGGAGATAGGTTTGGAATTGCTCAAGAGTAAAACTCTCTGAATTCAGCAGAACTTTCTTGCGAAAATTGTTCCATGAGGAAGGCAATTTGGACAGAACAGCACCAATTTGAAGTGCATCAGGAACATTGCATTCCAAATCCTTTAATTTGGAAACTAAAATTTGTAGTTCATGGACTTGATCCATGACTGGTTTGTCATCAGTCATCTTGAAATCGAAATAATTCAATGCAAGGAATTTGTCAGTACCTCGTTTTTCATTCTGGTATTTTGTTTCAAGAGCAGCCCAAATCTGTAGAGGTGTTTGAAGCGTTGAATACAGATCATAGAGCGGTCTGTTAAAGAATTCAGAAGAAGACCACAGCACATCAGTTGATCTTCTTGGCGATTTTTATAAGCATCCTTGACTTCATTAGTATCTTTAGGCGTTGGATCAGGGAGAACCTCCAAATTTGGATCCAAAATGTAAAACACCTTAACAGAGGTGAGAAGAAATTTCATCTTGCCTTTCCAGCGAGTGAAATTCGTCCCATCAAATTGATTCAATTTCACAGCATCTTGTTGCGCCAAAAGCTTCATCGTTGCATCATTGAACGCCATTGTTGTTTGAAAGATTACAAAAATCTTACACTAAATTGTTAGGAAAATTTGGTAAACAGGAGAATAAAGCTTTAAGGCGTGAATACACACTTTCTTAGTGTAAGATTGTTTGCCAATTGCAAACAAGTTACCCCAGGATACAATAAAGCTCCTGAGATCGCCAAGTATGGAAGAGAATGAAATTGGGGAAGAAGAAAAGAATGAATCTTAATTTTTTGATTGTAGGGAAGTCTATTTATATTTGATGAATATATAGTTATCAATTGAGAAGTTCTTTATTCAAAATAAATAACTTCCTTTTCCTAATTAATAGATAACTCACCATTCAAAATAAATAACTTCCTTTTCCTAATTAATAGATAACTCACCAAAAAATACCTCTGTTGGTAAAAAGCTGCTTTTAACCGAATAGGTCAACAATATAGGACTTGTTGTTTTTACCACGCATCATCGGTTTGGTCCGACGTGGCAATATTACGTCATCGGCATGACGGTGTTGTTAGCCTAACCTTTTGAGAGGGGGTAAAATGTCCAAAATTGAGAGTTCAGGGGACACAATGTCCAAAATTGAAATTAGGAGGCAAAACGTCCGAACGCTACAAGTTCAAGGGACAAAAAGGGTATTAAGTCGTTTCTATATATATAGATAGAGCTGCTTTGATTAAGATTAGGAATAGTGGGGTTATTGGAGCTGGGGATCATGGATTGAAGTTTCACAGTCTAAGGTTGATCATGTAGGCTTTAATTATCATGTTTTTGTTTAAAGATTCTTTATGTTCATCTAACAGTAGCTAGTCTGGCTGAATAAGGCATATACCAACAATATGCTTTTCTGACGTATGCATCCATTTCACATGAAAATAGAGACAAAATATTTGAAATAGCCTGCTCAAGTAGTATAACATGTATCTTGGTGGTAAAAGTGTTTTTGAGGCAATATTGGTGCGTGAAACAATGCCAGCTTTAGTCTGATGATCTTATTTGAGAATATAGATTATTGATAGAAACATTATGGATAATCCTCAACTCTTCTATTCATTAATTTCAAGTTGGTTTATCTGTTTCAAGTTATTAATGTAGCATGAAAGTACAGTCCCCCTGGGCACAAGCTATGTTGAATACTCGAATTGAATCTGATTAATTCCTCTCATGTCTTACTATAATTTATTGAGCAGCAGATCATATTTGCCTCTGGTGTGATTTTCCCTCTTTTATCAAGATACACCAGTGTTTATATCTTGCTCTAATTGCATCGAAAATATTTAGCACGTGTTTCATAAGATGACTAGATGAGCTTCTTTCTACTATAGTAATAATAGTAATAACAAGGTGAAAGGAGAAAATAATCAGCATGTTTTTCGCTTCAAAGCTTTCTTATTTCTTTCCAATTTTAAGAAAGCTAAGCTAGGGGAAGATGATTATAAGCTAAGCTAAGTTTCATATTCATATTCATTGCATCAGTAATAGGTAAAACAACATCTTGTAATGAAAACAATTCCTCAATCATCTAAACAAACCATGAACCCTAATTAGGAGCAATGATACAGAGATATATGTCATTTTTTTTTGTGAAACAAAGAAATGATAAAAGCTAAATTAAGTTAAAACCCGGGGGAAAGCAACACCCCGGCTATCCACTTGGAAAGCTTCCCGAACTTGAGCAGGGGGCTCATAGAAAACTTCAATGTCGGCATCAAGCTCACAACCCATCTTTGAAAGTATATCAGCACAAAAATTACCCTCACGGAGAGTATGTTGGCAAAGACAATGCCAATCCCAAGTAAGCTATATACTCTTGTCATCTGACACACTAGCAAGGCGACCCCCTCCATCACTTCGAAATGCCACTGCCCACACTTGGTCTGTGTGATTGCTCGTTGTGTGAATAGCTGCTCTCATCTTAAACTCCCATAGTCTTACAGTTTTGTCATTTGAGCCTGTTGCAAGAGCCTCTCCGTCTGGGCTTACATCTACACTCAACACCCAGCTAGCATGACCTGACATGGCCCCAATCAGACCTTTCCCTTCCCCATCATATATATGTACATGCCCATCATCACATGCTGAGTATAGCCTCCGCGAATCAGGTTCAGGGGAAAACACAAGCGACCTAACTGGCATGTCATGGCCTTCCAGGTGATGTAGGAATTTGGCACGAGCTACATCAAAAACTGAAATTGTGCCAAATTCCTACATCATAAGAAGAACACATATGCTTATAAAAAAAAAAAAAAAAAAAAAAAAGAACACATCTTAGAGTAACAGCTTACTTTGTTAGCTTCATTTAATGTCTCATGATGATTACTAGAATCACTATATCATTTATTACAAAGTAATATTAAAAAAAGGAATGTCGGATCCTAACTAAGTTGTTCATATGCAATGAGGATTGAGGCATTGGCAAATTATATCACTCATTCACTAAAAATATTACCTTGGGATCGCATTGCATTTGCCAGACCTCAGATGGAGGAGCCTCGAGAGTGGCGATGGTGGCGCTGGTATCGACGTCGAACACGCGAACCAAGCTATCCAGAGACTCGTGACGGTGGCGGGAACCCACGTGGCAGCCCAAACCGACTCGTCGTGGGCGCTTTCCACGGATTTTAGACCCGCTAGTTTCATCGATTTCGACATCCTGGTAATAAGAACCAATTAAATTAGATTCCATGGATAGTGATTTAATGACAAGTGATTCAATTGATTTAAAATGATACATGAGCATGAAGATGGAAATAAAGTGTTTTGTTAGGGGCAAAATCATACATGACCATGACCAGTCTTTTATCAATATATAGATGCAAATAGACATAAAAACATGTTTGAAAAGAAATTCTAGATGTCATCGAATCATCAAAAGAGGCATTACACAAGGATGAATCTAAAACCAATTACTGTATTGGAGAAGGCAGAAGTTCATAGTTAAATTTCCCTGATATTTTTATTGGACTTTGATATATAGGTTCGCATTGCATGTTATGTTTTCTTTCTAAAATTTACTCACTTTTTTGTCTGCAAAAAGATCACTATATGTAAAACAATGGACTAGCCCCAAGTACATAAATTCTCAGGATTAGCGCCTGAAAGCAAAAGAGTATCGAAATTTACCCTCAGCTAACAAAATGATGTTCTTCTTTTGATGAATTCAATGATAAAAGTATTATGAAAACAAATGCCATGCCAAAGAATATAAGTAGCAATTTCTGACTTAATTACCAGTAAACATGCATCTCTAGTAATAGTGTTCCATATAACAACTTAATTTCAATCAATCTTTTTAATTGTATTAAATCATACGAAAGGGAGAGGGAAAAAGGTCATATGATCAAGGAAATGCCACTCTGCCATTATTCAGTTCTGCGAAAACAAAGTGTTCAAGGTAAAACTGAAAAATCTCAAAGAAAGAAAACACCAAAAAAAAGAAAGAAAGAAAAAAGCCTACTATTATAACACTGAAGTAGAGAAACAACAAAAGC
>AWWV01008133.1:0-14006 GCA_001974805.1 Corchorus capsularis
ATAATCATTCTTATTAGTTAGAATTTTTTTTGTTGTTAAATTAAGTTATTAATCTTGGCTCCATATTAAGTGATGAAAGTAATCAAGAGCTGAAGTTTCTAAATGAATGGACCAAAGTTATTTCTTACAACCTACTGATATTTTCGCAGCGGGGTTTAGAAGGTTGTATATGCTTTTTAGTTGTAATGAAGAGAAATTGAAACATTTTTTGTCAAACTCATAAAATTGCCTATGAATATATATATATATATAGAACTATGAATCATAAATCTGAAAGTAGCAAAATATTTTGTTTCAAGAAGATAAGTAACTGAACCAAGTCAAACTGACTTGATTTTCAAACTAATACTGATATATGAGCCCTAAATTAAGAGAATATTCCACCCAAATCATATGTTACTAACTTCATAGGAAAATTACTTTAAGGAGTTGGAATAAATTTGCTAAAAAAGTGATGTGAAATATCATGAAACTTAATCAAAGACTTGAGTCATTTAAACTGAAACTCTTCCCGATATGAACCACTAACAATTTAAGAATGAAAATATATGTTGCAATAAGACTTGGCAAGAGTCGAGATTGTTAAGATCAATGAAAGGGTAAAAATAATTAATCCAACTCTTCAAAAAACTAAAGTAATCTCAAACATGACAACACAAAATTCTAGGCAAAGAAGAGGGAATATATGTTCGTAGTTCTGCAATATTCAAGATATAGAAACTTGAGAAAAATGAAGCACACAACATAATCACACCTTAAATTAAAACAAAAATCTGTAGATTTAAACATTGCCTACCCCAAGTGATTTCCAAATCATCATTTTAACCGATATACTGACATAGATTGAAGATTGGCAATTAACTGCTCCCTGGATTACATATTTATAGTTTTATAACTAACGTACTGAGCCAAATCGACAAACCTCCAAGCGTTCTCGCAGGACAAATGATAGAAATTTAGTGAATTTTGAGAATTTGGACCACCAACTAACCTTTCATTTTACCTTCTAAACATACTGAGTCAGAGCAGAAATTGCTCTCTCAGTGTCCACTGGTTTGGTTTCTACAGCACCAGATATTGCCACTGCTACTGCAATCTTAGAAGGCTAGTTAAATTCCAAGAAGTCAATCCTGCATTCAATTTTGCACCCACCCACTAGCAAGCTAGAAACTTAGAAACTTTAGAATGGATTGCATTTCTTTCAGCTATGAACACATCTGTAAAACTGTTGGTAATCATTTTATTAATCTTAATTATGCAAACATTTTACATTATAAACCAAGTAATTCATCAACCTTCTGACAACAAATCCAAGATATATATGCTTTTAAAAAATGTACCCTATAAATTATTGGTTACATCCCCTCCAAAAGGATAAGCAGCTTTTGCTTGACAATCTTGTAGAAATTTTGCATGAAAATCGCATCTTTGGCTTGTGGCACCTTATGATGATCAGTTACTTGATTAATTGCAACCAATCATACTTAATACATGAGAACATCCTAAATGCCATAGTATCAAACATACCCTTAATTAATGCCGATATTTGAAGAAGTGACTGGAGTAGTGGACTGGAGTACTTGCAAAACTTTTTGCCTTTTCTATGTGCTTATAAGATGATAATTAATGCCGATATTTGAAGAAGATGATAATTATCATCTCACTTCTTAGTGATCTCGGCACTTGAATATCTTGTCAATCCAAACTTAAGAAGTAAATAAATCGAAATTTTGGGAAGATAAATTCAACATCTTATTTCTTGAAATTCAGAGAAAAATAAGAAAAAGTGATCAAACAGAAGGTCTTCTAGACACATGTTCATCAGCTTCAAACCCAACTCTAGCTTTCCTTCATTATCCTCTCAAAGATTGTAGCATTAATATGGGACCAAAAGTTGTGGTTCATATTTCCTAGCAAGTTTTATCATTGTTAAATAGTTTTTTTTAGCTTAAGCTAAACTGGAGAAGAATTCCTATCTAAGATTAATATGGAATAAAAAAAGTTGAAATCAATAAATGTTTGGGTTGTCAGAATAACTTCACACCCTCTCTACTTTCTTTTCTTTCTTACTCATATAACTTTCAACACGCATTGAGAAATTTTAGCTAAGAATTTTCAGGCATTAAAATAGCAAAGCAAAGCAAAAGGCTAAATGACTGCAGAGTTCAAACAAAAGCAATAGTTTCAAGATTTAAATCTAAACTGACTTGCTCCGTCTTTCATGGCCATTACCTTTGTAATCTGAAAACACTTTAAGACATCAATCATATTTAGCAAGTCTCAAGCTAGACTTTTGCTCCACCTTCTATCAATATATGAAAACTTTAAAGTGATATAACTGCTAAAAAGTTATCATTACCTTGATTTTAGCTTCTTAGCAGCAGGAGAATCATCTGCAATCATTTAAGGCAGCAACAAATATGAGGCCTAGATTATCAAAGCATACTGATTGAATCTGAAATCAATTCCAAGATTAGAGGATTTTCCACACAAAATGTATTAAGAGTATTCAATGACAGTGAAAAAAGAATCATAACTTGTGACTTTGCAGAAATTTCAGCAAGGTTATCTGCTATTAACATGCCAAGCTCATTTGTTTTGCAATTGGCTATAGAAGCAAGAAGTGTTGGGGAAATACAGGAGTGAGCAGCTCCACTCCAATGCTCAAAGTGAACAGTAAGGATGTCATAAACCTAACTCTCTGCAAATGAGATCAGAAAATAAAAAGGAATTTAATTTCTTTCTCTGTCACCAGAAACAATTCTCAAATCTGCTATGTTTCTATATTTGCCAGACACCAAAACAGAGTGCTCTAGCCTAACTTGAACAAATGAGATCGGTTGTTTCATTTATGCAAATAACTTGAACAAAGAAACAGAAGATAAACTTTGGAAATTGGTATTAACTTCTCAAAAGATAAATCACCCTTCACATCCACACTAAAATCATTGAAAATTCCCATTAAGAATCATGCTAAATCATTATGAGCAATCCAACTTAATAATTATATATTTTTCCTATCTAGACATGCATGAGAACCAACCAAAACAGAATGATGAACCATGTAAATTTGCTATGTGCTTGAGGCTAAGGAACAAATGCATACCTGTAACACACTTCAACAAAATCATCTCTGCCAAGCACCAATATGGCATCATGACCTGGATGTTCCTCCAAATATGATCTCCTTCCAGAATTTTGTTAGAATAATTAGCCTTGAAAATCTTAATGATAATTATATTGGATATGCATCTAATAGCATGAAAGTCATTGTTGTGTGCTTGTCTAAAAGTTTGAAAACCCTTTTACTCTTCGACCTTTACATCTTGTTCCTCCACCTGCTTTAATTTGGAAATAAGATTGTCAATCACATTAAAAAATTGAATAGGCGAAGAATGCTTGCATACAGTAAAATCCCTTCTTTATGTAGAGATGTTCAATCTCAAATTATTTATGTTATACATATGAACAAAGATTGCTAGTCATAAGGTACATGAAAAAGGACTATTACCTCAAATTATGTTGGCTTTTACTTCCTTGGATTTCTCTACTCCATTTAGACTCAAATAGATCCTTCAGCTGATAGGTATGACCAAAAATTATATAATCCAAGAATGGCTGCAAAAGGGAAAATAAACATATGAAAAAAGACCTTTGAGCTTATTGAATATCCATCCTGAGTTCTCCTTAACTGATGCAGTATCACATGTCCAAAGAAATGAAAAAAGCATATAAAAATAAGCATATGTATATAAGTATGCAAGAATAAAACAATAACACATTAGCAAAATTAAAAGGAAAAAGGACGTTTATTGCCAACAATTTCCAAAAAGCCCAATTTATCAATCGATAGGGTTTACTTCATGTTGGATTGTAAGAACTGACCTACGATTTCCAGGCCATGCGACTACCGGCGGAGTCTCCCTCCTCTCTTCCTTTTTTATGGCCACCGGCAACTCCCTTTACACTTCCTTCTCCTTTTTCTCTGCTCAAAAAGAAAAATTGAAAAAATATCAAAGGCAAGAGCATCGGTTCCACCCATATAGAAACAGAACTTGATTAATGGAAGCAAAAATTAAATCTTACCTTGAATTCCTTTTTGATAGCCAACAAAATCTGGCTTTGATCATCCAACCCACATGGTAAGGGGATTCAAAAGAGAAAAAATGAGAACAAAAATAAAAGAAATCTCGAGGGAGGGGAAACTGAGATGTCAAATGAAGAAAGGAAAAATGGAAATGGCAGAAAGAGAGAGAGAGAGAAACGGTAAGGAAGAAAGAGAAAATGAAGTGAAAAAATAAATGAGGAATTAAAAAGAGAGAGAAAGAAATCTAAGATAATATAAGCAAAATTCAGTAAGAAAAACTGAAAATTTTAACATGTAACCAAGAAAAGGGTTGTTTCATAATTGTTATCCTGACCTTGTCAAGAACTCAGAAGAAAGCTTAACAGCTTCCTATAGATGAACAAAAACATCACTCAGAAAATCAGAAAATATGAAATCGAGAGAAATAAAGAATTAAAAAAACAATATGAGGAAGCACATGTAAAATGCATAGCATAGCTATAAACAGAATCAAGAAGAGATAACTACAAACTGACCTTTTTCCCGAGATTCGATTTCATGATGAGCAGGGAAACTGGATAAAGAAAAATGCAGCAATGTAATAATAACATCAATGCAAGAAAATACAGAAACAAAATATAACAGGAAAATAGATAATTGAAAACCTAAGAGTGAAACCCAACCAAAGAGGATTCAAAGAAAGGAAAGAACAAAAAAAAATTACCACAGTAGAAAGGAAGAAAGCACAGACGACTTGCAAAGAAAGATGACGGCAAGAAGATGAGAGAGATTTTGAAAAAAGCCAGTCAATTGACAACAATAAAATTCGCCCTGAGAGTAACCGAGATAAAATGAATTCACTGAAATCAGTCAAAGCACAACAGAGAGAGAGGGGAGAGGAGGATTTGGGCGACAATCACAGTTAACAATCACTCAATGTCCCCCACTGAGGCTGAAAGGAAGTCTTAAATCAAACCAATCACATAGAAAGAATTAGAAAGAATGAGAAAATCCCAGAGCGGAGAAACCAAAGAAAAAAGTAAGGAGGCAAATTCTTAGTAAACGTCAGTCAGAGACCCACTAACCAAAAAAGCAACATCAACGACCAGAGAGTCAAAGAAAAGGCAAGGGGGAAAAAAATAAATATAGGCCCAACCACAAAAGAAATAAACCCCCTAATTTTATAATTAAACCCAAAGGCCCAATTATGCTTAAAATGAAGCATGACCATTTTATATATAGTAGTAATATATATGTGGTCCTATACATGTACATGATAATACATAAGTACCATGACAAAAGAAATCAAACACACACACACACACACACACACACACACACACACACACACACACACACACACACACATATATATATATATATATATATATATATATATGATCATGAGCACAAAATCCAACCAAAATTACACTAAGTAATAAGATATAAGATTAAAAAAAATGGCCTAAGGAGACAAAAAAAAATTGACATGGTATGGATTAAAAACTAAAATTAAGTCTAAATCAAACCTACAAATTCTAAATCAAATGGACTATCATGAATAGCACAAAAAATAATCTAAAATTCAAAGGAAAATTAAGTATTGAGAACCACAATCCCTAGATTAAATGAACTATAATTTAAATCAATAATAAGCTAAATCATCAACAATATCTATCTAAACACAAACTAATAAGATATAATATAAAAAAATGACCCAAGGAGACAAAAAAAATTGGCATGGCATGGAATCTAAACCTTAGTCATGACATGACAAACCTAAATGAGATGAAGCATTGTCTCCCATGACATGAAAGTCAAACCCCAACAAACAATATAAACCCTAAGTAAGATAGAAGAAACCCTAAAAAAACATATTAAACCCTAGGTGAGATAAAAAGAAAAAACATGAACAACCACATTCACCCTTGACAACTACACCAAATTACATGAAAACCAATGGTGAAGGGCAAAAAGGGATTGGAATGCCGGATTACCCCTAAGAGTTCTACGAAATAACAAAAAAACCAAGGGTAAAAGGACCAAAAACCCATGCAAATCCCAAATGAATGTGGTGAGAGTCTTTGTTGCCCTTGAGGTAATTTGCTCTTCAATTATTATTGATCGTTTATATTTCAACTATGTCTATGGAGCGATTCCTAAATAAAAAATCGAAGAGCTATATATCAGTGGCAGGCCAAACTAGGCTTTCCCAGCAGGAACATTTATCGAAATCACAATGATCATAGATTTCCGATTATATCTTCAAGCATGAATCTATATCTTCACAGATTATATCTCTCTCGACTTCCAAAGTAAAGCATATAAAGTGATATCCAGACTGGCACGAAACGTTTAGACACCCACCTTTGGCTAAATGTTCAATTCAGGATATAACGTTTGCCTGAATGAGCAATTCAGGATCAAACGTTACAAAACTGCTCTTTCAGGATCAAACGTTTTCGGTTTCTTCTAATTCAGGATAATTTCAGATTGACTGGTGTGTTTGTGGAACACGCGCCCATACAAGATGACGTGGCTGACAGCATGGAAAATATAATTTATATATTTAAGAAAAAAGAAATTAATTAATTTTTTAATTAAAATTTGGCCCTCTCTCATCAAAACCCAAAGCATTAGGGTTTTTTTTTGTTATTCTTCTTCTCCTTGTCGTTCTTCTTCTCTTCTCATTACTCTCATCCTCTAGCTCGTTCTGGTTCTTTTTGGGCAAAATTGGGAGGCGGGTTGGCTAAGTACAATGCCTTCGCAACAATCTTCATCAAGATATTTAAGGTATGGGCGTAGCATCAAGATCTGTAAGGTATGGGCGTAGAGCTGGGTTATTGGATTTGGAGACTTAAACTTTGATAACTGCATCGCATCATAATCAATGGGATTATGAAGGAGATCCCATTGTATGTTCATGTGGAAGGGTTGCACTACGGTGGACTGCTTGGACCAATGCTATAATCCAGGGAGAAGATTTTATTCTTGTCCAAATTTTTTAGATGGAGAACAATGGTGCAAATTCCATATATGTCATGATGAAGCTTTCCCTACTCAAGCAAAGGAGGTGATTTTGGAGCTGAAAGGGAGAAAGTTTTGTATGATGAGGTAAAATTCTGGAAAAATGAAGATAAAATGCTTAAACAGAGTGCCATAGATGTTGTTGAAGGAGAGTTGATTGAAGAAAATGCAAGGTTGAAGAAGGAATGTGAGCTTATGAGGGCTAAAATGCAGGGTGGGGGAAATAAAAAATGTTCACTGATATGTGTTCTTATTTGTTTTTTTTCTTGTATTGTGCATGCTCTGTTTCTGGAAATGTTTCTGGAAATAGGCACTACTGCCTTCTTTGTTTATGGAAATAGGGTTGATACCTGTAATTTTTAATTTGATGGAATGAATAGCCAGTTTGTGGAATTTATATATGCATTTTCATATGAACAACTAAGAGTAAAATTTGACCAAATTTGAAATAAACGTCAATGGATTAATACCAAATTTTACAGAGTAAATTTTTTTTTACCCAGAATATACATAGTATATATTGGAGAAACATTTGGAACTTGTTGTGTTCCTATAGTACAATCAAAGACTGACAGGATACAATTTACACTTGACATTTTGATTCATTCTTACAACTTTTCATGGAAAATACAGATATAATGGAACATCATATATTATACGTCGATTAACAAATTTATTACAGGCGGAGAAATCTTGCTCCCTTGCCATCAATCAATTCGATAAACATTTCTAGGCCAAACCTGCCTGCCTCTCCCACCTTGTATCTGAAGAGAACTGAGAGACTGCTGCTCGGGGATCACCATCTGAAATGGACAAGTAGTATTGAGCAGTTCCATCATCAACTTGCATGCTTCTCTTCAAAGAATCGATCACCCTTCTCTTGCCCCGATCAAATGTGACCTTATTCAACAATTGTCCAGGCTTGCCATCAAGATACAACACCGCCACTTCTCACTTTGCATAGGTATCCAACTCTATATAGCAAGTCACATTTATAAGGAGGTCTGGATTGCCTATAGGGATCAATAACCTCTCTCTTGAGTAAATCCCATGGTCACTCATCATGTTATTCAAGCGCTTTATGTCCATAACCTGCAAATACAAGAAAGCCATATCTAAAACACTGATTCACATAACAGTGAGCTAAGGAATAAGCTAATGTTGGAGTACTGCAAGAAAAAGGTCTGCAACAGATTTGGGACATCCCAAAGACAAACTCCTTGCCAAGAAAAGCCACAATGCAAACATTAACAGAAAATTGTTTGTTGCATCTCTTATTTCACCAAAAATTGCAGTCCAAAATGACAACTAAACATGATCAAGTTTATTTTAGCTACCACATTAACCCAAAATGTAAAGGGAATATTAAAATTTAATTGATTACTACCATCAGGAAATTGTATATCCTATTATACCATCACAAAGTGCAATAGCTAAAAGGGCAATGGACCAAAAATATTTTGAATTTACTACCATCACAAAGTTTAGTATCAATAAGTAAATCAAAATTTAATCAATTATTCATCAGGAAATTGTAAATTCTATTATACCCTTTTATTATTCTTTTTACCTCTTCTTTTTCCTGTTTTTTTTTCTTGTTTCTTCTCCTATAATATTTCATACCCCATCTTCGAGATTGAACTAAATTTCTAACACAGCAAACAATATTGATACAAGTACAACAGTCTATGAAATATTAAGCTTAAATCCTATAGTTCATATATGGAGCCTACCAAACTTGGCTATGAAAAAACTAAATGTATCAAGCGGTGCCAAAGGTTCAACCGAACCAAATATTCATCAATCATCATCTCCAGGTCTTAACCACTTTAGCTTTTAGATGCTTTTCAACAATCTTCAGTTTAAAAGCTTTATCTAATACTAATTATATTCTAAACCATTAAAAAAAACTAAAAATTCCCACACATGTGACCAATATTGTTTGCAATATGGAAACAACCAGCAAAAAAAAAATATTATTGCAATTTCTTAACCCAAAATCATAACACAATATATCAAGCCTACATGGAAACCCACTTTCTGGAAAAACTCCCAAAATCCATGAAACTCTAACCGATTACAAACATTAAAAAAACAAACTCCAAATTTCTAAACCCAAAAGAAAACTATATAATTAAGAACAGAAGAATGCGTCAAAGAAACAAACCTCCGAATAAAACCCAATGAAGGGCTCGTTCGAATTTCTCCTTTCTCGTCTGCGTCTCGGAGATTCTTCGCTCTAAATTCTGAAAACCCAGCAAAAATGCATCCTCATCTTTCGAAAATCCCTAACCTAACTGAAACCCCAACTGGAGATGGTGAAATCGAGCAAATTTGGTATGGGTTGAAGAGAGAATGGAAGAAAAAGGAAGCGAGAATTTGGGAATTAGGATTTGGTTTTGGTTTAGTTTTACTAATTAAAAAGTTTGGTCCGACTTTTAATTTTCCCTTTTTAATTAAAATTAGAAATTACTTTTTTATTAATTTCCACCATGCCACCTGGCTATTATATTCCAGCTGGCGAAACCAACGCGATTTCTTGGCGCGTTGAATCTCAACAGACGGTGCCGTCTGAAATTATCCTGAATTGGAAGATACCGAAAACGTTTGATCCTGAAATGACAGTTTTGTAACGTTTGATACTGAATTGCTCATTCGGGCAAACATTATATCCTGAATTGAACATTTAGCCCCCACCTTTGCTAGGTTTTTCAAATTCGAGGAGTTGGAATTTCTCTGAAATTATTTTTTAAAAACAAAAAAATTGAGTCGGAATATAATGATGATGCATACGGCTTCCCATTAGAGGGTTGGACAAAATCTATCAGCAAAATCGTCTCATCCTCTCGGACAAACAACTCTTTTTTATTGCAGAAACCACACCTGGGCATCAAACTGTATATTTCTACTCTATAACAATCAAAGGTTTTGGAATAGCAGTGTCTTGCTGGAAAAACATTTTTTTTTTTTTATCCCATCCGGTATTCAGGCTAATCCGAATCTGACCCGCTGGTTATGGTGGGTGAGTCTCCCAACAGGGGCAGTTGCGTATCCGGTATCCAGGCTAATCCGGATCTGACCCGCTGATTATGGTGGGTGAGTCTCCCAACAGGGGCAGCTGCGTAACAGCTGCGTAACATATTGCTGTTGGCAAACTGAGAGCCTGCCCAACTTGACAACGTTAAGGTTTCACTATATACTGAAATTTCAAAACTCAATAATTGTCCCCAGTTCAAAGTTATTTATGATGGAAATTAGAATGGCTATTGAATGGACAGAAGGGAAAGAAAAAAAAATAATAAATTGAAAACAGAGCAACCGATAACCAGAGATGAAGAAGTGGCTATGCTTTTTAACTGAAAATAATATTCCTTAACCAAAAGTCTCCATTCAAAAGTTCTATAAATCAGAAACGTTAAGATTTAAGAAAGTCTGAAACATGTGAGTAGTTTGAACTTTGAACACAACCACAAAGCAGATCAGTGTTAAGAAGTACAAAAATAAGACTAAGCACATAACCCTCTCTGCAACAGCAAGGACTGTTATATGCTTTATTCATGGACAAGCCTTGCCTCTATCAACTGTCATAAGAGTACTATTATTTATAGAGAAGTATGATGAAAACGCAGATTCTAGGAGCACTCAAATACTAGAAATAATAATAATTCTAGCAAAAGAATTATAACCATGATTAATTCCTATACCCTTTATGAGGATGCGCTAGATCCAACTGATTTCCAGAGCTTGACCCAGTCCAGCATTGCTCCAGCAGCACGAGCAAACACAGGATCTGTCGATCCTAGCTGCTCTTTAACAGCATTTGCCACCTCAACCACACAGTCCTCTGCTGTTGTAGCTGTCCTTGGCAATCTCACCGACTGAAAGAATGGGACGACTTCCTCCATCAGCTTCACACCCTCCCACTCTTTTTTCAAACTTGCTATAGCATCACCTCTATCATTTCTCCACACATAAGGCAGTCCAGTCTTCACACCAAGCCCAAGGTGATCGCATATAACCTTAACACACATCCCACTCCAGATATCTTCCATTGTTTCCCACCTAAACTTACCTTCCCCAGCCAACCTCAAAGCTGGAAGCATGGCAGGTCCAACCACCTCACGATCAAAAGCAATGTTGATTCCACTAATAGGTGCCAAGGCCCTAGCTGGGACAGTCAAAACTGCATCAACATATCGGGAATTCCTATGTCCCGGCTTGAGGGCTTGGGTAGGTGCATCATGATCAGCCAGATTAAGCCAAAGCCCACATGACAAAGCACATTTTACACCACTCCGAAGACTAAATGGGTAGCCACGAACAAAATCTGCTCCTTCACAGTATGGGTCATATAGAGTATTAAAAAAGAATGGTGTGGCTGGGGTTGTAAGATTAGTGATATGCTGAGCAACAGCATCCACCAAAAAGCCATCATTTTCCCTGGCTGGGAGACAATCATCGTCTACAGAGATAATGTATTTCTTCCGAGAAACAAGATAGCCAAAATACCTGCATGAATAGCCAGAAAAGAGAATTGAAGTAGAAGAACCCACCACTCGATCTATGTCAGACTTTTTGTAGACATCAAGGTTAAAGCCTTCAGGAATTTTGAGTTCCTCTTTCAAATCAGGGTCCTTGACAATTATGAGATGAAATCGAGAGAATATAGGTCTCCATTCATTCATAAATGATGTCAGGTCAGAATGGATTGCTGCTACCACAATGTCAATCTCATCATCCTTTACTTCTAGAGACATTTCGCTAAATGCAATCAATAATCCAATTCACAATAGCCTAGCCTCTTAAGAGCAAGCAGTCTTTAGGACCAAAGCACCAAGTGTTCCACTGATTAAACCAAGCTCAGAATTTCTCAGAACATCCTATGGAGGAACAAAATTAAATCTTGAAATCAGCACGAAACACATTGGTAGAAAAACAGAATGAAAAAGAAAATACTCATGATTAAAGTGACTTACTGGTAGGAAGAACAGGGGTTAGTATGTGCCGAATGTTAAGTGCCTGAATGAGCGAGTGAACCTCGTCCTTGCCAGTAGCTATAAATAGCTTAAGAACTCTTTCAGTTAGCTTTCCAGCTCTCAGCGTTCTCTGCCAAATCATGAAAGTAGTCTTATTAAAGTTACGGCAATAGACCCAAACAAAATTTACAAGGTGCCTGGGAAAAGCAGCTTCATAAACCTAAATTTCAACCTAGTAAGACAGAAGAGAAAAAGTAAACATTATCATGAATGAAGTCCCATTCAACTATACTCAAATTTCTCTCTCTCAAAAAAAAAAAAAAAAAAAAAAAAAAAAAAAAAAAAACTATACTCAAATTCATATATCAAGTAAGAAGGAAATTGGAAAAGAACTTAAGAAAGGAAATGAGGTAAATTCTGAAATAGAAAATTTTGAAATGATTAAATTTACAGAAGGGAAAAGAAAGTATGAACTATCACTCCAAGCTTGAAAATGGAAACAAAAATAAGGTAGGAGCCTCTGTAACTTTAAGTTAAATATTTAGCACATTTTGCTCTATCCTTAGACATGTCTTTGAAGTTTGAACAGAGTAGTATAACTATGACCTTTAATTCTAAAAACCTAAAGTCTAACCTGCATGAATTTTGTAACTCCCTGACCAAAATCATCAAATATTTTATTCTCAAAAAAAAATCCAGTCAATGCCACTTAAACTCTCGGAAAATTTATTCAAATCAGTCTAATTTAGAAAACAGAGTGCGAATTTTTCCAGCAAAGTATACACTTCAATCCAATACAATAATACACTGGACAATTCTAGTTTCCTCTTCTTTTCGTAAATTTTAAATAAGAAAGCACTGCCTGTGAAGATTTCTTCACCCCGATCCACAATGAAGAAGATCCCAAGTCCCAACACTTCCAGAGTATATAATCCCTCACAAGTTTTTCTATTAGAAGCCAGAATTCAAGATGTAATCAAGAACAGCATTTCAAATTAGATAGCCGATATTGATTTAAATCCTTTATTGAGATTGAAAAGACAAAGAATTTTATTGAAGATCAAAGAAAGAAACAATATAAACTATAAATCAAAGATCAAAACAAATCAACGGATGCAGGTTTAGACTAGGAAAAACCTTAACAAAATTTTCTAAGGCGTATCTCTAATCTCTATACTAAATGAAAAGATTGGAGTAACATGTCTAAAAACTAGGCAACCGAAACCTTGAACAATTCATAGCTTTAAATAAAAAAAGAAAGAAACCCAAAGAGTCAAGCTAGAAATTAAAACTACCCATCAACCCAAAATGCAAGAGAATGACAAGGGAAAAAAAGAAGAGAAAAGAAAGTGTACCAGGAAAAGCTCGACGAGAATATGATCGGGGAGAGGAGAGAGATCGGTGATGTTGGAAAGATTTATGACAGCTAAATCTATAGTTAAAGATAGCAAAGAAGGCGGGGTTCTCATTCATTCATTTGACTTACTTGATTTCTCTATAATTTTTTTATAATTAAATTCCTCAAAAAAAAAATCAAAATGCAAGTAAAGGGGTAATATTCTTGGATCTATAAAAGAAAAAGGAAAAACAAATAGTAGATGGTATGAAACTAAAAATAAAAATAAAAAAAGAATTCTTCTAAGTGCTTGATCCGATTTTGCTGTTTTGCAGGCTGAATGTATGCAGCGGTTTCTCCGCCCCCTCCTGTTTGACAATCTTCGATTTTCTTGGCCAGCTCGCTGGTTATCCTCACACGTACCTCGTCAACTGCCACGTGTGGGATTCGATCCGTTCTGTGGAATCTTTATTCTTTGGGCTAGTAAAATAAATAAAGATGGGCTACCCGTTTTAGTTAGAAGTATTCCTGGACCAAACCCGTTTTTATTTTTTCTTGTTTAATTACGAAAAACAAATTTTAGGTTTTCTTTTTTGAGAAA
>AWWV01008134.1:0-22675 GCA_001974805.1 Corchorus capsularis
TTCTTTTTTGAGAAAATTTTAGTATTATTTACTAAATCCATAAATAAAAAATAAAGAGCCCACAGAAAATCGATAAAAAAATGGTATGAATGGTCATTTAATTCCAATACTCATATCGAATTCTGACTAATCCAAGTCCATCTTTATTTTTCTTGTTTAATTACTAAAAACAATTTTTTTGTGAGGGACTAAAAACAAATTTTAGTATCATTAAATCTATCAAAAAATTTAGTATGAGCCCTTGATGTTCAATTGTCACATTAAGCTTTGATTAATTCAGAGCTGAGCAACGTCAAATCCTAATTGGAAAAGTCATATGATATGAACTTCTCAACATCCAATAGTCATATTAAGCCTTGACGCATTGGACTCTAATGGGGTAGATTCTTAATTCAGAGCTGAGCAACGTCAAACGCTAATTGGAAAAGTCATATGATATGAACTTCTCAACATCCAATAGTCATACTAAGCCTTGACGCATTGGACTCTAATGGGGTAGATTCTGTAGACACCCTAATTTCGCTTGTATCCTTTTAATAAAATTGAGTGACTCCTAAATTTCCATCAGGATCTCCCAGGGGCATTTCGGTCATTTTTGCACCAAGGGCATTCCGGTCATTTGCATATTCAGGGGCCCTTTGGTCACTTTGAGTTCACTTTTAATTTAGATAAAGCTAATTCTTTTCCTAGTCATCTAGTTTGCATTTCGAAAATTGAGAAAGTCTTTATATGCACCTTTAACATTTGCACATATTTCATGGCTTACTTTCATGAATAATTTGGGTGTTGCACTTTAGTCATATAAACTCTTTTAGTAAATAAGGCTTAGTTTTTTTAATGGAGCATTCTCTTATCCTTTTCTTTTAAGTATTTGCCATTATATTTACTTTCGTTTTCATTAGGCATATCCACATTTGTTTTCGCAGCATATGGTCGTTTTCTTATTAAGCAGGTTCATTAGTAATATATATATCACTTATAAATTGCATTATGCATAATCATTGCCTATTGCTTCAATTTTTGCATATCATGTCAAATTTGGTGATCCTTTCCTTTGCATGGCATACTTGCATTTTGCATGAGCATAAGTAGAAAATAGATATTACAAATTCCAAAGAATAAATAAAGTAAAAAAATAATAAAAAAAATTGTTGCATTCTTCATTACAAAGATAAAAACATGATTACATAGCCTTTGCCCATTCAAGAGATTTCTTTGCCTCTAGTTTGAGGTTCGTTCCCCTCCTTGTTCATTTGCAAACATAAAGGCTTTCCAATAGCCTCAAGAGATTTCATGACCTGCAAGATGGAACACAGATAGGAAGCGCAAGAAATGTTCCCCAAGATTTAAAAGCATGTACACTACTGGTTAGTGTACACGCAAAGCGAATAAAAAGTGCATGCATGCTTGGGGAAAAGAATTACTATTGGCTATATCGAGCGAAAGACGTGAGATTCAGTCTCAGTCTTAAAATGTCGATGAAGCCATTGGGAAACAAGAACATACGTTAGCATTTTTTTAACTTCACATTGAATTCATGGGCATTGAAAACACAAAAACAGAGCATGTAGTCCAAGGCATTTCACTCCCCTTTTACAATTCAGAGCATCTATTGCAGCATGCCTTCTAACCTCAAAATATGCTTTCATTTCATTAACCATATTGCACAAAATCCCACACACACAGCAACATATACATCGTAGCAGTAGCATTGCATTGCATTTATAGCTAAAAGCATGTTAGTTGAAATAGCATGGATTGCATACATTTGGATTTCAGGTACATAGCATTCCCAATTTTTCAAGCCAAGTCAAAATTACACGAATCAAACAAAGATTACAGAGGAAATTATACTGAATCAGCCAGCTCACATTTTGTACTTACAGGGGAGGAAAGCAACAAAAGTAATAAATGGCAAGGCAGCCAAGAGCAAACACAACAAACAAAACCAAGCTAGTTGCAGGACTGCAAACCACCCTGCACACTGGGCATCTGCCACCAACAAATTCATCCCACTAGAAAATAACGACAGACCAAAAGCAAAACCAAACAAGCCGAGGGCAATAAACACCCTACAAATGGGAATTGCAGAAAGAGACAAAAGGGGCTTTTCAAAAGCCCTATGAGGAGAAAGAGGGAATTTGGTCCCTGGGATTTTTGAGCCATGTATAAAAAGAGGAAAACAGAGGCAATCGAGGGGGGAAAATTTCAAAAAAAAGGGAGATCAATTTCGAGGGGAGAATTTCAAAAAAAAAAGGGGAGATCAATTTCGAGGGGAGAAAAATTAAGGTTCTGAGGTTGTTTGTTTTCAAAATTAGGGTTGATAGTTTTGGGTTCATCAGGGTAGGAAAAATTCAAAAAATCCAGAAAAACAAAAAGAAAGATACCAAAAAAACCAGAAAAAACTCAAGAAAACACAAAAAAAAGGGAAAACAGTGAGTTAAGAATAAGGTTACCTTTCTCGGAGTAGTCATCGGGTTCATTTCTTTTACCCTGACCTTCACCCTCTCCTCCTAAGAGTTCATTTCTTTCGGGTTAGGCTCATCCTTGGGGGTTAGGAGACTTTGATTTTCAAAATTACTTGGTGAAATTGCTGGGTAGTTTAGGAAAGCGGCGTGTTCGAATTTAGAGTTCATCCGGTGGCCGTAATAGCCGGATCGGAGTGGGTTTATGTTTCGGGTAAGGGTTGATTTCGGTATCTTAGAGACCTGACCTTGGAAGCCTGCCACCGGAGTCGAATTCAAGGCGCGGAGGAGACAAGATCTGCTCGTTTCGAGGTCCGTCGGGGATACGCCGGAGCACCGGCACGGCGGCGCGATTTCTGATAGGCGGAGGCGGCGGCGGCGTTGAAAAATAGGGTTTAAGGTAAGTTAGGTTTTCTGAAAATAAGAAGATGATGAAGCTTATTTATACTTTCACTATTTTGTATTTTTGTTAGCTATTTTCGGGTTTGAATTAATTTTTATTCTGTTCTTGTGTTAAATGAATACTCTTTGAGTCCTTAGGTTACTTATTTGGTTATACTATGCGATTTAATCCCTAAATTTCCATTCAATTAGATCCCCGAGGTAATAATTTAGTGTAAGTATATGTCGTAATTTGAAAATTTGCTCACATAAAGACAGAAAATTAGCAGCGTGTTCAATTTGGTCCCTAGATTTAGTTTAATTTGGTCCCTAACACTTAGATCTATTTCAATTGAAGGTTTAATCTTAAGGCTCTGTTTGGTTCACTAAAACTTTTTTCCAGAAAATATTTTCTTCATTTTCATGTGTTTGGTTTGTGGAAAATATCCCAGTCAATGGAAAAGGAACTCCAGGTCAACGGAAATATACCCCCTTTCAAGGGAAATTGTCTTCCGCTTTTGAGAAGCGGAAGACAATTTCCAAAATGCTTGCCTTCTCCGTTCTCCCAAAACCTTCAGCATAACCATTCATGTAGCCTATCCCGTTGCCGCCCTTCATTTGCAGCAGCCGCTCCTCTTCCGACCAGCCCAGCCATTGTCCCTTTCGTTCTTTCCAGCGATACCAGACATTCTCCATTCCCATCTTCTTCCTCTGTTCAATCCTTTTTTCTTGTCGAGCTCTTAAATTGGCACCAAGAATAACCCAAAAAATCCCCTAACATACACAACTCCCATCTCCCATAGACATTCTCCGACTCACCAGAGATGCTCCTTCGCCTTTTTTTTTTTTTCACTTTCGGTTTCTCCCCGCCAGCCCTTATGTCTTCCTAATCTAATCCATAGCGAATTTGGGAAAGAAAGCCCTAAACGATGGAGGAAATGGGGCTCTTGCCCAACAAAACAATGGTGGAGACCATGCGCATAATCGTTTTCCCGCTTGAGTTCGAATTTGCATAGGATGAATGAAAAGACAGAAGATGAATTAAATCTGGTTTTGATTTCTACACATCAATTCATTGAACATATTTCTTTTTCTGGTTTATAACTTCATTTTGTTGGTAAAGAATTGTTTTGCCAAAAACTAAAAGAAGAGTAGCTCTGTAACTTATGTTTTTATATGGATGAATATCAAGTGTTTGATATATTGTCCACATGAGATCTTAATTTTTATTTTTTTTTAAATGAAGGCTTCTTAATTCATGATTATTATTCTGAGACATTTATGTGAAATTGGAGAGGCATGGAGATAGTGTCCGAAGCTCCTAGAGAATATTATTCATAATTCATGCTGTTTATCCTTAATTTTCAATTGTTTAGGTGAAGTATTATTTTGAAAATTCTGAAAAGCAACCAAACAAAAGAAAATATCTTTCACAAAATCATCCAAACAACAGAAAATGTCATATTTTCTGGAAAATGTATCTATTTTCTAAAAATTGTTTTCTGGAAAATGGTTTTGGCGAACCAAACAGAGCCTAAGATTCAATTTATTTTTTCAATAAATTAATAAAAAAATGTTAGATTTAAATTAATTTAGAAATTTAATTTAACTTTGAACAAGTAAGAAATAAATAAATAAAAAAACTTAGTTTTGGAGAAATAAACTTAACTAAAGAAAATCAATTTAAGGAAATCACTGGCATGCATTAATACCTGTCATACACGCAACAAGAATAATTAAGATTGGTAAAACCCGTTTTTAGCTATGACGGGAGGACTTTGGGTAATTGTGCTCGGGCACGACCTCCTAAGGTCCGCTCCGAGATTGAATACTTTCGCGGATACCCCCATAATGCGTGGGAAGGGTCCTCTGAAATTATTCGAGTAAACGATCCTTTACCAATTAACTAAAAAAGACCAGATCATGCATTGCACGCATTTTTGCTCGTTAATTGAACTTTAAGATAAATAAAGCGTAAAATAAAAAATTAGAAATTCAAATTCAAATAAAGAAAATAGAAGAGTTTGCTCCTAGCAAATGAAAATTAAAAATCAAAGACAAAAGGGCTAATCCTTTCAATTTTCAGTTTTCACTTGCTATTTCCCAAAATGTCCTTCCCGAACGGAAGGCATTTATTTTTAACTGTTTTTCCCAAAACGCCATTCCCGGATGGAAGGCACTGATTTTTACCTGCTATTTCCCAAAATACCCTTCCCGGCCGGAAGACATTTATTTTTACCTGTTTTTCCCAAAACGCCCTTCCCGGACAGAAGGCACTGATTCTTACCTGTTTTTTACCAAAACGCCCTTCCCGGACGGAAGGCACTAATTTGTACCTGTTTTTCCTAAAACGCCCTTCCCGGACGGAAGGCACTGATTTTTACCTGCTATTTCCCAAAATGCCTTTCCCGGACGGAAGGCATTTATTTTTACCTGTTTTTCCCAAAACGCTCTTCCCGAACGGAAGGCACTGATTTTTACCTACTATTTCCCAAAATGCCCTTCCCGGACGGAAGGCATTTATTTTTACCTGTTTTTCCCAAAACGTCCTTCCCGGACGGAAGGCACTTATTTACTTGCTATTTTCCAAAAATGCCCTTCCCGGACGGAAGACGCTTATTTTTACCTATTTTTTCCCAAAGTGCCCTTCCCAGACGGAAGGCACTAATTTTTACTTGCTTTTTCCTAAAACGCCCTTCCCGGATGGAAGGTGTTAGTTTTACTCGCTTTTTCTTAAAATGCCCTTTCCAGACGAAAGGCAAGTTCACTTTTGTTTCCCTCAAGTGTACAAGTTCGAATTTCGTTTTAATATTTGTCTTCAAAGAGTAATAAAAGGTTTAATTATCCTTGAACACAAAAAAAGAGAGCAAGAAATATAGGATTAAAGGTTCAAAGTAATATTTTATTTAAGACCCATATTAGATCTTGATTAGATTAGAGGTATCGTCGTTTGACGGGCGTTTGGAGGCGCTAACCCTTCCCTAAACGTAATCGACTCCCGGACTTAAATTCAGGTAACAAGACCAGACCTATAGGTTTAGTAGGCCCCTCGCCAAGCCTTGGACCACATTAAGCTAGCTAGGTCAATCAGGTGACTAATCACACCTAGAATTTGATTAGTGGCGACTCCTTCTCTCAAGTCGTTAGCGGCAGGGTTCGGACCCCGGATTCGCACGTTACGACAGCTTGGTGACTCCACTGGGGACTTTAGAGAGTCAGACCTCACTTAGTCTAAACAAGATCTAGGGTTTAATAAATTGATTGCTTTGTCTTTTCTTCTTTGTTTTGCATCTTTTGTTGCTTATGCTTATTCATGTTTAACCGTGTTTTCATGTTTGTGATGCATCAGCTTTAGAAATTAATAGTTTGGTATTTGGTATGGTATGTGGTAAAGGTAGGTTGTTCCTTCACACACCTCACTTAGATTGCATCTTGCATTTGCATTTTTGCCACCCTTATTAGATTTTGGAGGTATAATACGCAAGCCTTGGTGGGGCCAACCAGGTCCCCGTATAGGTTGTGCAGAAAAACCTCCACCCAAGGAGATCCTACCTACTCAATTTGATGGGTGATGATAGTATCGAATTGGGTTCCCTCTAGGTTGAGTGGACCAAACCCAACATATAAGTCGAAACACATAAAGGACACCTCTTACCCTTACTTCTCGTTTTTTCAAAAACAAGAACCGTAGAATGAGTAATTGCATTGCTCATAATAAATGGACCAACCTGCCCCAAAGGATTCACAATCCAAGTAGGGGTGTGCAATCGGTCGGTTTCGGTTTTTCGGGTCGGTTTTTAAACTTAACCGACTTAACCGACATATAATTATAGAAACCGAAACCGACCCGATTATATATAGGAACCGCCAAAAACCAAAGGTAGTCGGTTATGCGGTTTTAGGTCGGTTTCGGTTTAGAACCAAATACACTTTAGTTACTTTTTTTTATTTAATTTACATATTTTTATATTTTAGAATTAAGATATATGTAAATTAAAAATATATATTTTGATTTTATGATTATTAATGTTATATATATTTAGATTTTTAATTTATAATAACATATATATTATATTTAAAATTAAAATATCAAAACTAAATATATATATTTTCAACTTCGGTTTCTCGGGTCGGTTTTGGTTTCCATCACCATACCGACAACCGACCCGCTAACCCGAATAAACCGAAATTTAAACCGAATAAACCGCGAAACCGATTGACTAATTCCGATTTAACCAATTTCGGGTCGGTTTCGGTCAGGTCAATCGGTTGACCCGAAACTTGCACAGCCCTAAATCCAAGTGTTTTTCGAGGAAAATGTTTTGATCAATAAAAGAAGGGGCATGCTTCTTCTTTAATTTCCAGTTATTTGTTAATATTAATGTTCAGTTACTAACCATTCTTGGACTTTTGTTGCTTTCTTTTTGCAGACGCATCTGTATAACCCCTCTGTTTTGCAGGTTGCATTGTGCATTCACATGTATTCATATCCTATGATACTCTCATTGCATATAGCCAAGCAAAAACATGCATTTGCTCATCAGCATATTCTACCATGTCATGCACTTTCTTTCAATATCCAAGCCATGTCACCATACATCCTTATCATTGCCAAAGCATCATGCCATGCATTTATACATATGTATACACATTCATTATCATCAACATATTGTAAATTCGTACTTAGATCACTTGTAAATCTCACCTATTCATGGCAATTCATTTAGTTAGGAGTCCAAGATACTGAGGCAGTATGGGTAGCTCATTGGAAGCTCGAGTGCAACAGTTGGAGTTTGACCAGAAGAAGATGGAAAAAGACATGATTAAGATGAAATGCAAGCAAGAAGCATTTGTTGAGGAGGTTGGCAAGCTAAGGGAGCATGTTCTTAGGTTGTTGATAAAGGGTGGGGATCTAGAAGGGGCTCAGTTACTTCTCTCTTCAGAAACACCATCGAAACGAACTCACTCCGGCCATGAAGGGTCAGAACCCACCAATGAAATCACTTTTGGCTCAGAAAATGGAGAAAATTTATGCAAGATCGCACAAGGAATGGATGAGTTAACCAAGCAAGTGAAGGAGTTCAAGACTTGCATGTCACAAGTGGAGTCTTTTGATGCAGTAAAGTCGCAAAACAACTATGTCTAGTTGACTGACCCACTTCTTTACCCTCCAACTTATCATCCGCCAAACTCCGATCAATGGAGAAACCCTTCTAACTCTCATCAGTCACAACCTTATTGTCAACCAAATTTCAGGCCAAACACCCCATTTCGATCACCCATCCACAAGCAAAAAAACTCGGCCAGTCTCCAAACCTCCCACTCCAAGAAAAGAACCAAATGAGCTTGCAAATCTTATTCCAATTCCAGGCACTTACACAGAATTACTCCCACGGCTATTGCAACAGGGTTTGTTGGAAAGGTTACCATATGTTCACCCTTTGCCCCTTAATCGTCGACCCAAGTGGTACAATGCCGACGCCCATTGTCAGTACCATTCAGGAACCTCGGGCCATGAGACTGAAGACTGCCCAAAGCTAAAAGTTGAGGTACAAAGGTTGATTGAAGAAGGAGAGTTAACTTTCGGAGCAAATGGTAACCCTAGTTTCAGTCAACGTCTATCAGTTGGTTCTGAAGGAGCGTCAACAAGTACTCAGTGATCTTGCTAGGGGAAAGCTAGATCCCTCGGTGTTTGTGCCTAAGAGCACTGGAAGGAGTTGTTTGGGCTTTATTTTCATAGTCAGTTTTGTATATAGTTATGGCCATGTTTGAAGTTTGATGTAGTAAGACAATGTAATGGTCGTCAGCAATGAAAAGAGGAATTTCACTGAGATTGGCTTCATCTTTCGTTTGTCTCGGCAAATTCATTGTTTTGCTTCATGCATTCATTCATTCACCATTCATTCACTCATACATTGCATGGATAGCTTTGACTCCATTTCACAATAAAAGAATAATGTTTATCAATAGAAAGAAATCTGACGGCTCAGCAACTTTGTGGAAGATTTAAAGCTTCAGGGGGAGGAAAGCATGTGTGACTTGACAAAGCACATCGTAAAGCAAGCGGAAAAGATTGGAGATACAAAACGGGGTCAAAGACCTTCCTCTCTTAGATACTTTGAAGGTAGTCAAGCCATGCCAGTAAAGTCGCGCCCGCTCTAACAGATAGCCAGCCAGTAGATGACTCCGGGATGTCAGGGTGAAAAAGTTAAAGACAATATCAGAAGTTATACCTTGAGCAGTTTCTTGAGTAAAAGAGGGTCATACAGCTCAATCGCAAAGGGGCAACGGAAGCCCACCAGAGGGGGGAATTTCTGAAACTTTGGAACACATCTTACGCATGCATTACATCAACATAATATTTTGGTTTAAATCATTGAATTTTGAATCTTTAGCATGTAAGATTGCATTGTGTTAATAGTGGTTCAAATTGTTGCACTTTCATTAATCGACTTAATTAAATAAAGTTCTGTTATTAAAAAAAAAGAAAAAAGAGAGGGAAAAGAATAAAACTGGCAGAATCATGTGACTACCACTTAAAGACAGTTCTCAAAAGTGCCCAGCAAGGGGCAAGAATCTTCGTGTAAGCGATGACCAAAGGAATGAGGTTTTCAATGATAAAAACAAGAAAAAAGTCTTTTCAATAAAAAGTTACGAATAAACGAAAGATATTTCGATTTTTGGTCAACACTTTGCCTAACCCCAAATTTCCTTGATACCTAATGAGCCCATTTTATTTCTTGGAACCCAAATTGAACCAAAATTACAGATTTTAACCAAGATGCGCTTCATGCCACAAAGGAAATCACTTAAAAGGCCAAATTCAAGTCTTTTTCAGGCCTTGAGAAGACAAATTGGTTCGAAGATCAAATGAACCAATCTAAGTAACACCTTTTCAAACCACTCAATTGTTGAGACGCCTTTATCGCCCTTCTGATCAGTGGAGGGGCAATATTCAGTAGCAATAAAATGCTCATGTTCATCAATAAGGAAGTCAGACAAGAGAATGAGGCAGAAGACATCAATCATCAAATTCCCATCAAAGAAGAAGAAAAACTGGGCCTAAAAAAAGAAAGAGGTCGCAAAAAGAGAATAAAAATAATTGCAACGTCATGCATAGATTTTCAGGATGGTAAAAATGAGATATTTTTTTCAAAAAATGTTTTCAAGAAAATGTTTTCAAAAATGAGTTTTCCAAAAGGTTTTTAGCTTTTTAAGGGTCGCCTTTCATCGAAATATCCAGATCTGAGGTGATAAATGACCTTCTTTCTTATTCCTTTCACTTATAGAAAATCATCCATAGTTATCCCCTTTGAGCCTTATGGATTTTCTTTCGATCCAACCCTTATCAAGGATCACCCTCCACACTAGGGGCAAGGGCGAAGATGGATAAGCCTCAAAAGAACGGGTTTCCACTCAAAGTCTATAATGGGAAATTTCAACAGTAATGAGCTCAGTTCATAAAGAAGCATTCAGTTCACTTCATCAAATAATTCAAATCAAAGTTCAAATCAAAAGTGAATGAAAAGCAAAAAGTCGAAAATTGAAAAGAAAAGCAAAAGGAAAAACGAAGAAGTTGAAAGCTGAAAATTGGAAGATCAAGTTCAATGGCATCCTTCACAACAAAGAAAGTGATCCTTGGACCGAACACCCTCAAATACATTTTTGAGCCTTTTATCCTTTCTTTGGCACCCCTAAACCCAATCCCATATTACGTGCCTAATAAAGTCCATCTTTGATCAGGTCAGGATATTGAAGGTGAAGGGGTTGTTCCTAAAATAAAAAAATGTTTTTGCAAAAGAAAAGTGTTCTTCTCAAAAAGGTTTTAGAGAAAATTGGTTTCAAAAGTGTTTCAAAAGGCAAGCGCCTGAAAGAAAAAGAGAGAAAATGGAAAAAGAAGAAAGAATTAAAAAAAAAAAGCTCTAGGTTGAAAACCCGAAAAAGGGCAGTCTAGAGCAAGGATGGGAATTCTTGGAGTCTCTAAAGCAGTTCGAAAAGTGTGATTCCTTGCGGATATGAGCATTGCCTCGGGAAAATTAGAGTGGACGAAGTCATTAAACACTTCGATCTTGTCAAGTTAAGCCAACACATCGAACCAAACCTTTTTGACAATTTCTATTCAATATTTTGGAACCATATTTTATTCAATAACCAATGTTGACTCAAAGCATTTTGGACAAAATAAGAAATTAAGAATGTTTTGAAAATGAATTGCATTCCGTTTGTGAGCTTATGATGAAGTATCAACCAATGATCTTGGGCGAGAGAGTCTTCCAAGTGGTGGTCACCAAATCTTTCGAGAAACCCTTCATAGTCTTAAAGAGGGGATATCATATGGGGGATGCCTAGTAAATTATAAGGTGTTGTCAAGGGGCAAATGGTACATTGTAATCATATAGCAACATGGCATGCTTCAAGAAGTTTAAGCTACATGTTCTTCATCTTTCAAACTCTAACTTTTGACAAATTTGTTGTAGGTAAATAAGGAAGTCCATCCTCGGAACAAGGGGGCAATTGGATTCTCTAAAACCAGTCATTCATGGTAGATCCAAAGCAAGGAAGCTCGTCCAAGAGTCATTGGGTAAAACAAGGGAAGTCAATATCATATCAATTTCCTTCTTTACCTTACATGGGCATTCATTCATACATGCATCATGTCATCATACTTGATATCATCGAAGCACTCTGAGCAACAACATCTTAAGAAAATTCACAAAGATCAACAATCGACCACGGATTGGTCTCTCCTCATGTATCAAACAGCTGACCACGGATTGGTCGCTTCTCAAAGATCAACAAAATGACCATGGACTGGTCTCTTCTCAGGCTCCAACAGTTGTCCATGGACCGGTCACCTTTCAAACATCAGTCGGCCACGGACTGGCCATCTTCAATGTCGACCACGGATTGGTCCCTTTCAGGTCACCTTTCGGCAGTCATCAAAAGTTGGCTGGAAACAGGTCATCTTTCAGCAATAATCAAAGTTGACTGGAAACAGGTCATCTTTCAAGTTATCAGAGATCATCTTCCAAATTATCAAAGTTGACTGGAAACAGGTCATCTTCCAACAGTAATCAAAGTTGACTGGAAACAGGTCATCTTTCAAGTTATCAGAGATCATCTTTTCAATAAGTTATCAAAGTTGACTGGAAACAAGTCATCTTTCAGCAATTATCTTACGACTGGAAACAGGTCATTTTTCAGTAGTTATTAGGTTTGACTGGAAACAGATCATCTTTCAATAAGTTATCAAAGCTGACTGGAAACAGGTCATCTTTCAGCAATTATCTTACGACTGGAAACAGGTCGTCTTTCAGCGCTTGTCAAGTTCGACTGGAAACAGGTCATCTTTCAACAGTTATCAAGATCGACTGGAAACATGTCATCTTTCAGCAGTTTTCGGTTGCTCCCAAAGGGGGGCACTCCAACAACTTTTCAATTTACAACTTTTCAGCTTTTACAACTTTTTCAATTTTCAACTTTTCAGTATTTCAATTCACAACTTTTCAATTGACAACTTCCATGTGAGTCAGCAATCCTTCGACCCAAGTTGGTCTTTCCTCACTTCCATGTGAGTCAGAAATCATTCCGACCCAAGTTGGTCTTTCCTCATTTCCATGTGAGTCAGAAATCCTTCGACCAAAGTTGGTCTTTTCTCACTTCTATGCAAAGTTACAATTTGGTGACCACAGTTGGTCTTTGCTCGCTTTCATGCGAGTATACAATTTATCGACCACAAACTGTTCTTCTTCAATTTCAGACCTCAGACGGGTCTTTCTAAATTTCATTTATCAAGGTTGACCTCGAACAGGTCTTTCTTAGTTTTTCAAGTCGACCACGGAATGGTTTTCTTCAGTTTCAAACCTCATACAGGTTTTCCTCAATTTTAATGTCGACCACAGGCTGATCTTTCAATTTCAGCATCAATAATCGACCACAGATAGGTCTCTTTCTTAGTTTCTTAGGAATAAGCGGGTGTCTACGTCTTTGCGCACTTCTCAACTCTCAGAAAGTACACAAACTACCCTTTTGTATACTTCCCGATAGTTAGAAAGCTCGCAAAGAGGGGCAGCTGTAGACACCCAATTTTTGACTTGTATCCTTTAATTTAAGTTATTTTGTTACTATATCTGCATTTAGAGTTATTTAGGGTCGTTTAGGTCATTTTGGCAATTCAGTAGAACCATTTTGCATCAGCACATCTCGTCTCATCCTTTGCACACTGCATGGCATTTAGGCCCATTCCTAATTTTCTAGGACATTAGAGCAAACTAGTTCATTAGTATTCATATTGCATTGCTTGTAAGTTAGAGTTCAATAGTGAGAAATTTTTTATTTTACATGGTAGATTTGTTCTTTTTTACATTATATTGCATTTTACATACATCATTAGTTCTGGTCAAAAATTTGGCGTTGGCTCCGTAACTAGTTAGGCGAATATGGAATCAATTGGGATCCAAGTTGGTTCAATTTGGTTCATATTAACCTAGTTGGACTATTTATTTACATAGGTATGGCATAGATAGAATTGGCTAGAAATTGCATTTACATCTTTTAATAAATATATACGGGCCATGACTGTTCTAAAAGGAAAACACACCAAATCATAGTAATTGAAAATACAAAAAAAATAGAATAACCCCAAGTGCGATTAGAGGTCGAGTGTCCCTTCTCCTAACTGGAATTCCCCAAAATTACTCCTTATTTCTCTCAAGTCTTCCAATTGGCGCACCTAAAGCTTCCTAAATAGCCTCGCTTCACACGAACTCCCCAGATCAGACTTTTGTTGCTTGCAAATGCCCTTTTTTGAATCTGCCCATAAGAATAAGGAGAAACTAGTCAAACTTGGTCTAGTGTTTCACTCAATCCAACTCACATAAGCACTAGTTTATAGTAGTACGGTATTCACATTACCACGGCATAGTCCATTTAGCATACAAGTTCAGAGCATTAAACATGGTTAACAAGGCATTCTGCATTCTCACATGCATTCCTCACCAAACCACAATCCCATTAAACCGTCAGCATGATTACAAGCATTCAGCAGCACTTTCCAAGCAAAGAAAAGAACAAAAAACAGAGCATGTAGTTAAGTACATTTCATTTTTCTTTCAGAACATTACACCTATTGCAGTGTGCCTTTTAGTCTATAAATATGCATGCACTTCATTCATATTGCACACAAATTCCATACAAACAGGGCAGACCCATCATCATAACACATGCAGTCTTAAGTTGCTCATTTTCACTTAGATAGGTTGCATAGTTAGCATACGTCTCACATGCACACACATTAACCCATTTCATTCAATAAAACAAAAATACCAAAAAAAGCAGCAATGCACAAAACAAGCAAAGCCAAGGGAGAAGAGAGGGACCTCACCAGGATGTTGGCAGACCTAGTTGGCTCCAATATCCTCTTAAAGCCGTTCCACTTGGCCACCTCAGCAGTCAGCTTAGATAAAGTCCCCATACATGCTTCATCAATTTCTTTCCTATAGACAAAAGGGTGAATTCACGTGAGATTAAGAGAAAACAGAATGAGAGGAAGTAAATAGTAGAGACAAGATTGAAAGATAAAAAGCAGACAAAATAGGCAAGCTCCACTTTCATTCTGTGCAAGAGCACACTCACCCTGTCACACTGCCGCACCAACCACAAACAGGCCAAACTCAAACAAAAACACAAAAGAAGACAAACCGAGGGCAATAAGTACCCTGAAAACGGGAATTACAGAGGGAGACAAAGTGGGTTTTCAAAAGCCCTATGAGGAGAAAGAGGGAATTTGGTCCCTGGGATTTTTGAGTCATGTATAAAAAGAGGAAAACAGAGGCAATCGAGGGGGGGAAATTTCAAAAAAAAGGAAAATCAATTTCGAGGGGAGAAAAATTAAGGTTCTGAGGTCGTTTGTTTTCAAAATTAGGGTTGATAGTTTTGGGTTCATAAGGGTAGGAAAAATTCAAAAAAATCCAGAAAAACAAAAAGAAAGATACCAAAAAAACCAGAAAAAACTAAAGAAAACACAAAAAAAATGGAAAACAGTGAGTTAAGAATAGGGTTACCTTTCTCGGAGTAGTCCTCGGGTTCGTTTCTTTTCCCCTGACCTTCACCCCCTCCTCCTAAGAGTTCATTTCTTTCGGGTTAGGCTCATCCTTTGGGGTTAGGAGACTTTGATTTTCAAAATTACTCGGTGAAATTGCTGGGTAGTTTAGGGAAAGCGGCGTGTTCGAATTTAGAGTTCATCCGGTGGCCGTAATAGCCGGATCGGAGTGGGTTTAGGTTTCGTGTAAGGGTTGATTTCGGTATCTTAGAGGCCTGACCTTGGAAGCCTGCCACCGGAGTCGAATTCAAGGCGCGGAGGAGACAAGATCTGCTCGTTTCGGGGTCCGTCGGGGGTACGCCGGAGCACCGGCACGGCGGCGCGATTTCCAATAGGCGGAGGCGGCATTGAAAACTAGGGTTTAAGGTAAGTTAGGTTTTCTGAAAATAAGAAGATGATGAAGCTTATTTATACTTTCACTATTTTGTTATTTTTGTTAGCTATTTTCGGGTTTGAATTAATTTTTATTTTGTTCTTGTGTTAAATGAATACTCTTTGAGTCCTTAGGTTACTTATTTGGTTATACTATGCGATTTAATCCCTAAATTTCCATTCAATTAGATCCCCGAGGTAATAATTTAGTGTAAGTATATGTCGTAATTTGAAAATTTGCTCACATAAAGACAGAAAATTAGCAGCGTGTTCAATTCGATCCCTAGATTTAGTTTAATTTGGTCCCTAACGCTTAGATCTATTTCAATTGAAGTTTTAATCTTAAAATTCAATTTATTTTTTCAATAAATTAATAAAAAAATGTTAGATTTAAATTAATTTGGAAATTTAATTTAACTTTGAACAAGTAAGTAATAAATAAAAAAAACTTAGTTTTAGAGAAATAAGTTTAACTAAAGAAAATCAATTTAAGGAAATCACTGGCATGCATTAATACCTGTCATACACGCAACAAGAGTAATTAAGATTGGTAAAGCCCGTTTTTAGCTATGACGGGAGCACTTTGGGTAATTGTGCTCGGGCACGACCTCCTAAGGTCCGCTCCGAGATTGAATACGTTCGCGGATACCCCTATAATGCATGGAAAGGGTCCTCCGAAATTATTCGAGTAAACGATTCTTTACCAATTAACTAAAAAAGACCAGATCATGCATTGGAAGCATTTTTGCTCGTTAATTGAACTTTAAGATAAATAAAGCGTAAAATAAAAAATTTGAAATTCAAATTCAAATAAAGAAAATAGAAGAGTTTGATCCTAGCAAATGAAAATTAAAAATCAAAGACAAAAGGGCTAATTCTTTCAATTTTCAGTTTTCACTTGCTATTTCCCAAAATGTCCTTCCCGGACGGAAGGCATTTATTTTTACCTGTTTTTCCCAAAACGCCATTCCCGGACGGAAGGCAATGATTTTTACCTGCTATTTCCCAAAATGCCCTTCCCGGACGGAAGGCATTTATTTTTACCTGTTTCTCCCAAAACGCCCTTCCCGGACAGAAGGCACTGATTCTTACCTGTTTTTTACCAAAACGCCCTTCCCGGACGGAAGGCACTAATCTTTACCTGTTTTTCCCAAAACGCCCTTCCCGGACGGAAGGCACTGATTTTTACCTGTTTTTCCTAAAACACCCTTCCCGGACGGAAGGCACTAATCTTTACCTGTTTTTCCCAAATGCCCTTCCCGGACGGAAGGCACTTATTTTACTTGCTATTTTCCAAAAATGCCCTTCCCGGACGGAAGACGCTTATTTTTACCTACTTTTTCCCAAAGTGCCCTTCCCGGACGGAAGGCACTAATTTTTACTTGTTTTTTCCTAAAACGTCCTTCCCTGATGGAAGGCGTTAGTTTTACTCGCTTTTTCTTAAAATGCCCTTTCCGGACGAAAGGCAAGTTCACTTTTGTTTCCCTCGAGTGTACAAGTTCGAATTTCGTTTTAATATTTGTCTTCAAAGAGTAATAAAAGGTTTAATTATCCTTGAACACAAAAAAAGAGAGCAAAAAATATAGGATTAAAGGTTCAAAGTAATATTTTATTTAAGACCCATATTAGATCTTGATTAGGTTAGAGGTACCGTCGCTTGACGGGCGTTTGGGGGCGCTAACCCTTCCCCAAACGTAATCGAATCCCGGATTTAGATTTAGGTAATAAGTCCAGACCTATAGGTTTAGTGGGGCCCTCGCCAAGCCTTGGACCACATTAAGCTAGCTAGGTCAATCAGGTGACTAATCACACCTAGAATTTGATTAGTGGCGACTCCTTCTCTCAAGTCGTTAGCGGCAGGGTTCGGACCCCGAACCCGCACGTTGCGACAGATCCCGTAACACCAATTTTCTTCCTTGACTAGAACATAATAACTTACTCTAGGGAAATCAAGCTCCTTCTTAATAATTTAATAGAAGTTGGTTAAAATCCATCAAAAACTAATAAATTAGATAAAATAAAAACTAAATCCATCGTGATTTAAATTTGATCTTGGATTTATTAGGCAAATCTTCATATATAAACTTTAGTTTTCTCATCAAGATGTTTTTGAAGGATGGAAAGAATTTTGCTGATTTCATTGGATGTGTAATTAGAAAAGTTGAAACTGTTGTTACTTGTTAGTGACTACTTCAAATTTTTTTGGTAAGTTGAAGTTGTGATAGGTATACTCTTGTCCAACGCCCTACCACCAGTGGCTAGTGACTTCTTCAAATCATGTTTCATTATTCACTCTTTTGCATCACCCCAATCATAAACTATAGTCCATAATCAGTTTCAAAAACTAATTAAATTCTGCTGCCACTTTCCATATAGTAATTTTCAAAGAAAAAGTAATATGCTACATATTTAGATAAGTTCAGCTCAAGCTCCAATTATTCTCTGCATAGAGTAAAACAAATAAGGTTTGCTACTCGGAAACTCGGAAACAAATAAGGTACACAAAACTCGGAAAATTACAACTTTAGTAAAACATCTAAAAGCAAAGCCCATCTGTCAAAAAAAAAAAAAAAGAAAGAAAAGAAGCAAAGTCCATCATTAACCAGATTCCTACTTAACTCCAACTACAGACATGAGAAAGCGAAGCTTGGAATTGACTTCTGCAAGATCTGAAGTGTCCTGGAAGGAAGCAGGGGGCTCAATTCCAGTGAACAGATAGAGAGCTTTCAATTCGTCGATGCATGTTTCTTGTGGTGCAGCTTGATATCCAACTATTGTTCGTAGAGCCTTGATCTGTTCCCATATCTTCTGCTTATTGTACATTGCCTGCTGCAGAATGAACTCAATTCGATCAATATGAACTAGACTACAAGCAAAAGCTACACAGTAATAACATGAGAAAATAGTCAATTAGCTTATAATCCTTCTTTTGTAATAAGATTATTTACATCAGGAAAGACCTCTTCCCTGTTGTGCTAGGGAACCATCATGAAGAACATGCTCGGCTAAGTTATTCATAAATCATAGTCAAACAGGCTAGCGTGTTCTATGTTTAAAACTGATCAAAACAAAGAAATGTCAAATAAGATGAACATGATCATCATTGTCTAGTAGCGTAATCAATTGCGTTCTCATTCCTCAAATCAAAAGCTACTATATACTTCATAGCTCGTTAATATAAAGTAATTCTCTGTCAATTCTATCTTTGTTGATGTTTAGAACTGTGGGTATATGTATGATAGCTTAGGAAGATAAAAAAACTCAAGGGGTTCAATACAACCATCAGCAACATATGATTCGGAATTGGTGCCTGGGACTGGTTTTGTCTAGAAAAGGCAACTCATTTAAGGAAGTTAGGTGTGTTAAAGCAATATACTTATCGCTTTCCCGATTTCTTATTTTCCTATGCATTATTATCCCTATGCCATAGTGGAAATTGAGGGCCACTACCTATTTCAAACATGCAACTTCATCATTGCTCTCACAATCTAATACCTGTTTCTCTACCAGTCCAACTTGATGTGGCTAATCACGTTTTGTAAAAACGCTTAATTTATTTCTCTTTTCTCTAAACCAAAAACACTTGCAGAATCATAAATGCTGAGGAGCCTCTCGGGATCATTAATGACCAAAAACATATGATATGAGCACATAGATCACTATGCATATATGCATACAAAATTGTCAATAAATAAAAATCACATTAAAAGCTTTCAGGAGAAAAAGAAGAAGGAAGAAAAGTGCATACTTAAACCATATATTAGCAGCTTTATGGCTAGATTTATATTCTCAGGTCTAGAGAATCACAAGCCAGGCCCCCATGTTTCAAGTGCAGGCACTAAGTTGTGATGTTTCCATAGAGCATTACTTTTAGAAGTATAATATTCAGTTAAAAATCCTCCTATAAGCCCTCAGTTATGATTGGAGAAAACAAAAATGTGGATTCTAAAGCACCACTGACATTTTTATAAGAAATTAAGAATAGAGAAAGATGCATAGACAGTCACTCAAGAAAGTAAGAACAAAAACACTTGGTGCATACAGCAGTCAACAATGGGGTAATGTGAGATGATAAAATCAGTCCTTTGACTCACAAAGCCGACTATTCTTAAAAATAAAATGATTAGGGAACAAGAACTAACAAAAGTAAGAAACAAAAAAGACTGGTTTACAGTAAGAACAGTTTTAAACAATAAAAATATAAGTATGCTAGTGAAAAACTTCTACCCTTACACATCAATTATTTAAAGTATGGCTGCCAATCACAATGTTACATTAATATGTTTAAATATAAATAAATTTGTGGCTCACCTCATTGGAAGCTGTATCGATGGCATTTCCTGCAGAAATTTGAATATCATCTGATTCTTGAGCCTTTGTAGAAACAGGAAGCTCAGAAGAATCAGAAGTTTCTTGGTAAACTGAGTGACTTGATGAAGGCAGACTTTCTGCATATGCACAATAAGTATGATTATGAGAATCGCACGTTAGAACTAAAGCAATACTGAAAACACCATGAAACGAAAAGCAACTATTGCAGAAAGCACCTTCTAAAGTGTTCATATCTGAAGGGGAGCCCTGCTGACTAACTGTACTTAATTCGTCTAACAGGTCAAGTTTTTCATCATTGATTTCTCTTTCACCTTCATTGGAGACAGTTGCTTCTTTCTTCTCCCTATTCAGTAGATAATTTTGCTCTGCATTATAACCATCTTCTCCTTGTCCCCCTCTACGTGATATAGCACTTTCTTCTATAAGCTCTTTTGTACTGCTACCATCTTTTACTATTTCACTTACTGGCCCTTTAGATGAAATATTATCAACTTCCATATTCTCAGATAAACCTTCAATATTTGTACAAAAATTAGTCTCCTTAGAGACAACGTCCACATTTTCCCCAGATACCTTCATCAGCACTTTCTTTTCTTCTTTAAGTTCTTCTCCTTTGGGTTCAAATTTCCTATTTGGCTTCCCCCTTTTTTCACAGGCATGAGCACTGCTTCTTTTAGCTTTTTCAACATCCCCAACAATTTTCTTATCATCCTTCTTTGCAGCTATAGGCTCTTTTTCTGTACTCCACTTACTATCCATAGCATAATCAGCTTGTCCCTCATCCCTGATTTTTTCTAACAATCCCCTTGTCTCTCTTACTAATTCTTTGTCCTCCTCAATATCAGGAGATTTTGATAACTGCACAGTTACATCTTTCATATGAAATGGCATTTCCTTGTCATTTTTGCTGTCATTCTTTTCACCTCCCTCAAACTCAACCATAATAGTAGAAACCTCCTCTATTGGCTTTTTACTCATACTTTCATCATGAACTACTTGTTCCACCTTTACTTCTTTTAATCCGCCAAGTTTAGTCCCAAACTCTCTTGGTTGTTTTCCTACTCCACCTACATTTACTTTTGCTTTCTCAACACCTGGCTTATCTTCTGTGACCTTACGATTTCTGCCCTTTTTTCTGTTTCTTTTTGATGATCCAGACTCTCTTGCCGTTCCAGCTTTCTCCATATCAGTAGACTGAACTATTTGAATGGGTACATTTTTCATTTCAGATGATGTTTCCGTATTCTCATTGACCCTTTCCTTCTCATCATCCTCCATTGTAGTCATAAAACCATGAATCTCATCTCCTGGCTGTTTATTCATGCTTTCAGGAACGGACTTTTCCCCTTTCCCTTTTGCTGTTCCCTCCATTTTCTTTGTTGGTATTCTCTGTTCATCTACATTTGCAATATTCTGATTAACATCCCTTGCATAATTAGAGATATTCTCATCTCTGTTTCTTCCCAATAGTCCCCTCTTTTCTCTTACTAATTCCTCATCCTCCTTGGCATTTGCAGCTTCAAGTGGCATATTCTTCTTAACACTGCTGCTGTGCTTCTCGTCTTCCTCAGCGACAGCCTCAAAATGGCCCTCACTTGCTGGCTGCTCACTGCCACTGTCCTCTATAATAGGCTGCTCTGTCTTCAATTCTATTATTTCATCAACTTCTACCTCAAAAATTTGGGATGACCTTTCCTCTTCTTTATCCAAAAATACACCATTATCTTCCTCATACCCCTTTTCCTCCACTTCTTCCATTGTTTTTGTTTGATCAATTTCAGCACCACCTTTCCAAAATGCATCCTCTTGAACAATATTCCTTTCATCAAGTTCCTCCTCTTCCTTATCAACTAATTCAAGTCTCATCTTCACTTCTTGTATAGTATCCTTTTTGAATTCTTCTTCCTCCCTCTCCATATCAATGCCTCCTTTAATCACTTCATTTTGGCCTCCTAGCTTCTCATCCCAATCAGCTTCTTCTTCACCATGATCAAGTTCCTTTCTATATTCCACCAACAATGGGGAAGCTGGTAAAGGCATTGGAAGTAACCTATTCATGACAGTCTGAGTGCAAGCATAGCTTACCAAGAAGACCCCATAAGGGACCGAACAAGCGAACCCGATGGCAGAGATAGCCATAAGTGGAGGAAGAACAAGTGGTGCTGAAGATATAACAATTCCAGAAACCAAAATTTTTTTTCCCAATCTTAACATCCAACATAGTTTTCCATTATTGGAACTATTCCCTCCAGATGACTGTTGGATTTCCCATTCTGATTCTGGGCTATCCATCCTATGACAAATTAATTAACAAGCCTTAATCAGTTGCTCACTATATATAAAGGTGAAAAACAAAATGGGCATTATAAAATATATTAATGAAAAGTAGAATTCTGAACAAAATTCAGCAGTAAAAAACCTAACCAGCTAAACTTTGGTTTGGTCAATTCCTAAGTTGCCTTCAGATTAATTTGAACCATACATTACAGCGCAGAAGGTTGTAAAATTGAAGATGATTCACTGCAACATGATCCTACAAAGTAGCTGCCAAAAGGGAGATGGAAAGAAAGAAAGAACAATAATCAGAGAGATTTTCATTCTTTGAAAGGCAAATAATCAGAGAGATTTGATAGATATATAATCAAGGAGATATTTTTACAACCACCCTACGCTACACCAAGGAAAGAGAGAAACAATTTTCTCTCAAGTTTTCTTACGAAATTAAACAAACAAACTGTACAAGCTATCACCTGATACATACTTAGAACAATGTTGAACTGGTGATGAATCCTGCAGGTGGTGAAAGAAGGAAGTAGAAGGAGTGTTAACATAAAGCCCTAGGAGGGAAGTAGGAAAAAAAAGGGTTGTTTGAGATGAGATTGTTGAAAATGACACGCGTTGGGAAGAGGAGATTGACAGATGCCCCATTTGCATGCAGAGATGATGAGGTTTCCGCATTTCAACTTGGTCGCTTAACATTTGGCAACCGCAACATAACATCATCTCCTTGTTGGCCATATCCTAT
>AWWV01008135.1:0-18268 GCA_001974805.1 Corchorus capsularis
AGGATAAACATAATATTTAAATTTTATTTATATCATTTTTAAAAAATTACCCATTTAAAAAAAAACTGCCACAAACTACCTTAAAATTATTTTACTTTTGTATACACTCACGTGGTGAGTACCCTTGTCTTGTCTAATTAAATAGTATACTATCTGCTATGCATACTAGGTAAAAGTCCGCGTGTTTCACTGTGCGAACATGTTCTTGCACTTATATGCAATAATCCCCAATCAGTTTTCAAAATATTATTGGTGACTTATGGGTTTGCCAAATGAGGATGATAATCAATTGCTTTAGATCATGTGTTTTGAAAGATTTGGACTTAAGTAAGGATCCGACAAAAAAAACTGATCTAAGGAATTAGCCTCATTAATCTAAGAACAAATTGATAGGGGTATTTTGGTCATTTCATGCTTGATTTTTTATTATTTGAGTTAAAGACTGAGGGTACTTTGGGAAGTTTGAAAAAAAAAACCCTTTGTGGGTCCAATGTCCACCATAAGCACAAATTATGTAATATTAAGTAGACCGTCTATTTCCGTCAACCGAAACAACTAATTCTTTGGAAGCATTTTTTATACCTTGAACATTAAATTTAGTTTTTGAGTCATTCATGAAAGTTGTAAATCATGGAACAACCTTTCAAGAGACACTTGAATCATCTCAATAAGTCATCTGGAGCAAAAGTTATATAATATTAAGTGGACCAGACATTCCCGTTCATTGAAACAACAAATTTTTCGGAAGCATTTTTGATACTTGAAACATTAAATTTAGTTTTCGAGTCCTCATGAAAATTGTAGATCATGGAACGATCTTTTAATAGACACTTAAATCACCTTAATCGCATAACCGGAGAGAAAATTAAATAATGTTAAATAGACCGTTTAAGTAAACCACTTATAAATATGTTAAGTCAAAAATGCCCTTAAAAGTTTGTGAGAATAATGAAGAAACCAATATTGAATTGACGAAAAAACCAAGCTAAATAGTAATCAAATTAATAAGATTAAATCTTTTGATTGGTTTTTTAGTACTTTCATTTCCTATAATTATTGCTTTTTTTAATAATAATTATTGTTTTTTATAATTATAATATATCAAAAAAAAATTTGAGATAAATATATATCAAGAATTTTGTATCTTTTTGTTAAATTAAATTCTTTCCAAGGCAAACCAAAAGGCTTGACGATTTATTTCGCCCTTGAACATATAGAATTCGGCTAAATAAGTCCATCAACTTTAATATTAACTACTCTCAGGACCTGCGCTCCGTGTCGGGATTATGAAGGGAGGGAACAAGTAGTTATGAAACGACTAAATTTCGGAAGCACTTTTTAGAATTGAAATATAAAAATTGGCTTTCGAATCCTTCACCTTCGTGAAAGTCGTAGATCACGCAAAAACTTTTTAACCAACTGTTGAACAACTTCAATCGGACACGTGAGTCAAAATTAGATAGACCGTCAAGCGAGACCACCAAATTTCGGAAACATTTTTTAACTAAAACCTCAAAATTGGCTTTTGAGTCCTTAATGAAAGTCGCAAGTCATTAAATTATTTTTCAATAGACATTTGAATCACATTAATCAGACAAATAGAATAAAAAGTAAAAGAATTAAAGACGAAGCATTAAAGTGTTCAACCTAGTATGTAAAGGATTAAATAGCATAAAGCATAAAAGTATGGGGGTCATTTGATAAATAATCCAGGGGAAAAAATATTTATTTATGGAGACCAAACATAAAAATTCCCTCTTGAACTCTCCACGAAACTCATTAATCAAATTCAGCTTTCAGGCCCTTAACGAAAGTCGTAGATCACACAATAACCTTTTAACTGACAATTGAACAATCTCAATCGGACAAGTGAACTGACTATTTTTTATGACGTCCTTATGAAATTTTGATAACCTTCCTATGAAATTTCATTAACGATACTATGGAATTTCGAGAACCTTTTTATAATTTTTTTAACCTTCTTATGAAATTTTGTTAACCTCCCTAAGGAATTTTGAAGACCTCAATATGAAATTTTGATAACCAACACTATAAGATGTTGATAACCTCCATATGATATATTGATAACCACGTTATGAAAATTCAAAAACCTCCATATGAATTGTCAGTAATCACACTCTGAAATTTTGATAATCACACTATAAAATTGTGATAACCTCGCTATGAAATTTTGATAAATCTTCCTATAAAATTTTGATAAATCTCCCTATAAAATTTTGATAATCGCCTTATGAAATCTTGATAACTACAAATTTTGATAACCTCCCTATGATTTTTTGATAACCTCATTATTCTCCCTATGAAATTTTGATCAACATACTAAAAAATTTTGATAACCCTTTTATAAAATTTTGAAAACTAAACTATGAAATTTTGATAACCTTCATATGAAATTTTGATATCCTCCCTGAAATTTTGATTACTCCATAATAAAAGTTTAATAAACTTCCTAATTTAGTAACCATACTATGAAATTTTGATAATCTCCCCAAAAATACCACTATGAAATTTTGGTAATCACATTTTGAAAATTTGATAACCTCTTTATGAAATTTTGATAATCTCTATATAAATTTTTGTTGACCCCTCTATGAAATTTTGATAATTACATTATGTAATTTTGATAACCTAAGACAAAAGGCAAAATTAAATACAACCATTGGAAACAAAGACAAAAGGAAAAATTAAATAGGACGTTGGAAACAAAAAGCCAAATTGACTTTTTATAATTTAATATACGTATTATATAATTTAATAATTAATAATGGAATAATTAAAATATTATTTAGTAATGGTAATTTAGAAATATGTTTTTTAAAAAAGGGTACAATTGGAAATATGTTTTAAAAATAAGGGTACAATCGGAATGTTTTCCCCTTATTCGTACTTTTATATATAGTATAGATAAATCGAATAATAAATATATTTAAAAAGTTGAGTATTGAAAATCAAAAAAATCAATGCTGACCCAATTGACTCGAGACCTAAGTGACCCGGAGTCAAAACCCGAACCCGCCCAACCCGAGACCCGATAGACCCAGGGGCGGATGCATTTGATAATTAGGGTGGGCACGTGCCCACCCTCAACTTCTTAATTTTTCACATTTTACCTCTAATTTTGGATGGTGCCCACCCTTATTTGATCATGTGTGCCCACCCTTTATTGATTAACAATTCATTGTGCCCATAATTCATAGCCCATGAGCCATCAAGATCCTTTGTCACTTTAAACTCGAAAACAAAATGTCCACAAATCTATAGAATATCCAAAATAATTTTAATTTAAGAACCACAAAAAAAAGTGACCAACAAGTGGTTGGTTGAGATGCTAAACAACGTCTATCCTGACAAAGATGAAAATACAAATTCAATCCCACATCCCACTTGAAAAAGCTTTAGCCATTTACGTTTCCGGCCAAACTGGTTATAACCTTAATTACTTTTGTTTATACCACAATTTACAATTAGGGTAAAATTGTAAATGTACATGGTGGTACATAATCAAAGACTGAGATTTATTCCCAAAAGTCCTATGGATGGTTGGATTTAGTCCACCATAGGCCAAAGTCAACCAAGAAAAAGATTGACCTTTGATTTTAAATCCTTAATTTCTTTTAATTTAATTAATTAAATTAAAGAATTAAGTAAATTATATTGAAAACACATTTGGGCCGCCCCATCTACTGTACAAATTGGGTCTGGATGGCCCATGCTCCTGAAATTGAAATCACGCCCTTCCCGGATTAAAACTTTTACAAGTTTGCAATTAAGGACAAAGGGATTAGGGTTTAGAATTCGGAAAGGAAGGAGAAGGAATTTGGGGCAAAATCCTTTATTAAAGTTGTTCAAAATTATCAATGAGGAACACTCTGTCCAAATTTCAGCTCATTCCGAGCTCGGAGGAAAAACTTGCATTTTTTGCAATTGAGGACAGAATCCAATCCCGGGACCAATTAAGCATGGCGATTGCACCATTAGCTTTGAAACTTGAGTTACATGAGTTATATAAGCTATATGGAAGAATCAAGCCATATTTGCCACTTTTCATAACTTTTACTAAATTTGCAATTAAGGACATCATGGCTTATTGAGCTCGGTTTAAGCCATTTCCTTAATCCGATTTTGATGATACTTAAATGAGAGCTTAGTGGCATCATGTTGAGTATAATTCATTGGTCAAGTAATGAAGAATCGAAGTTCGTGGCATTTGGAAGTGATCTCTGCACCATGCTGCTTCGCTGCACTTGATTTTTCACCCTTTTTTTGCTGCACCAAGCTTTGGAACCTTCTGGAATTCGAAATTTAAGTAATTAAATGTGATAATTATCACATTTAAAGGGTCAAAACGTGCTGATTATGTGGCTGATTGAGTTGGTTAGAATTCCCTTTATTTAAGGGATTTGATTCACAATTTAAAATCAGAGGATCAAGATGAATCAAGATGGAAGTAATCTCAGCCGTCGGATCCTCCTAACCCTAGCCAACCGTCCCCTATATAAGGAGGCAGCCTCCAACGAAATTTTAGACAGCAACTCTTCATCATCAACATCACAACTCAGACTCCAGGTCAAAACAACTCTCCTCAGAGAAAAATCTTCAACCAAGCTCCGTGCTTTCAATCCTTTCAAGCCTCTGCGCTTTCAAATCATCTTTGTTAATCAAGTTCTCACTTGATAATCTTTTTATTATATTTTTCAACCTTGTTTTTACAAGTTCTCTTCTTGTATTTACATGTTGGTTGTAATCAAATCTCATCTCTTTGTCAATGAAACAAGAAAATAACCTTTTCACAACATTTCTTTTGTTATCTAGATCTGGAATCAATGATTTAAACACTTATGTGTGACTTTGATTCAGGATTCACAAATCGTTTGGTTTATTTTATGTTGATGCACTTCAAGCACTCATTTAATTTTCATCGCACTACGTATTTCATTTTTCCTACAAAAATGAACTTTTACTTTTCTCGCATCCTTTTATCAATTTCCGGTTAAAATTAGTTGGCACGCCCGGTACCCTTTCACCAAGATCTCTAAAGAGATTTTTTGGCGTGAACAACTTTTTTGACTGAAAGTTATAACCTTAATTAATAAACCAAAATTTTTTTACCCTAATTAACTTTAAGTGCTAAATCCCACATACATTTTCTTTATTGATTTACACAATGATATAAGGTTATCATAAATCCCAACAATTGTAAAAAAAAAATTATTTGTAATGATATTTTCATCTAAGTCTTTTGTAATACAATTATAATATTTTTAAACCAAAATTTTTATAGTTGATCTATATATAATACATGTGCCCACCCTGAAAATTTTTCCTGGATCCGCCGCTGGTAGATCCGAGACCCGAATGACCCGAAACCTGTATGACCCAAGACCCAGATGACCCGAATAACCCGAACCCATATGATCCGAAATCCGAATGACCCAAAAAAACTGTTTGACCCATTTGACCCAAACCCGCCCAACCCGCCCATCTGACACCTCTACTAATTTTTTTTTGCCACAGACACCTCTACTAATGAGTAATGACAATGGCTAAAATCTCAATTAGGACCCTGAACTTTGCCAAAAGGGTCAAATAAGTGCCTAAACTATGAAAAGGTCAAATTAGTGCCTGGACTTTTCGATTTGGGTCAATTCAGTCCAAAATGTTTTGGATTATTTACATTTAACATACTTATAATCTAACATTTTGGACTGAATTGCCCCAAATCGAAAAGTTCAGGCACTAATTTGACATTTTCATAGTTTGGGCACTTATTTGACCCTTTTGGCAAAGTTCAGGGCCCTAATTGAGATTTTAGCCTAATAACAATTCCCAGTTTTGCATAAAGTTTCCATACGTTGAATTTTTTTAATATACTGGCCACAAAAATCTTTTCAATTTAGTCCTTCACTTAATTTCCTTCATCAACTCTCCCCTCGAAAAGAAAAGAAAATAAGAAGAAAAAAAATCCTTAATAAATAAAAGTATATACCATTTTTTTTTAAATATATATACTTTGAGTTTGAGTACAGAGGAGGTCTGAGGAGTTTCTGTTTTACAGACAATAGATTAAATTTCAAACTTCAAAGACAAAAGAAAGAAACAGATTTTGTAACACAAACATGAAGGTCGTACGGCGAGACCTCGTTCCCAACGGCCCTGGCAGTGTCAAGGTAACTAAAAAAAATCATTTAACTTTTTTTAAAAAAAAAATTTGAGTTTTTTTTTTTTTTTTAAATGATAAATTGTTGATTGCAGATGATACCTGTCGATTCAGATGATCTCTGGTTTGCTTACAACTTGATAACCGTTGGAGATAGTGTTATGGCTCGAACTGTCAGGTTTCTTTTATTCTTTCCCTCAATTTGTTAAATAAGTACTTTTTTTTGTTTCCTTTTTCTTTTTAGGAGTAATGTATATTTTTTCATTGAAATTTAGCTGCTCTGTGCGGTTAGAGTTAGGGCAACTTAGGGTTTTATAGAAATTATTTTGTGTACAATGAAAAGTTTAAAATTTCTTCTGTTGCTGCTTGTTTTTCCAGTAAATGTTAGTAATATGTTTTTTAGTTTAATGACTTTTATGTGGCATTTGCCTGTCTAGATTGTCATGCTGGCTCATAACTTCTAATTTGCAATTGTATTATTTGGCTTGTAATAAACCTCACTAGTTTTAGGATTGAGATCAAATCTTATTCCTTTTATGGATATTCTATAATAGGAAAGTTCTAAGGGAGACATCTGGTGGAAGAGATGCAGAGCGAGTCACCCTGAAATTAGAAATCAGAGTTGAGGTACATTTGCTCTGTTTTTTTGAACTGCCAATACATTTATGGTGTGATTTGTTTAAAATGTTGTAGTTAGTAATTTACTTTAAATCCTTTCAAAAGGAATGTTTTTGAACCTGATTTGATGTCATGTTTTTACTTTAGTCAATAGATTATGACAAAGAAGGGTCTGTTTTGCGTATAAGGGGAAAGAACATCTTGGAGAATGAGCATGTCAAGGTAGGTGAAAAATACTTGGGATTTTCTCTGATTTATTAATCACTTTTGGTTTCTTGCAGTTCAATACATTATTTTCTTGTTGCAGATAGGAGCATTCCATACTCTAGAACTTGAGCTTCAAAGACCCTTTGTGTTGAGAAAGGTAGTTATCCTTTTCAGAGTATTACCAACAGTATACTTTTTCTTGTATATGTCCACTTGCTATGGGTGCTATATTCATGTAATATAAACATCATATGGTTTTAGGCATCTCTCAGTTCAGTTGGAAAGCTTCTGTTTTTGGGCCTAGCTATTTATCTCAAGTTGTTTACCTTTATTTGTGCTGCTGTGCCTGTAATTTTAGTTTTTCCATACAGTCAGCAAATCATTGATATGAAATAGATCAACCAAGTTGTTTACTTTCTACATGTTTTGGCCTTTTTGATGAAATGACATGTTATAGAATTTTAAAAGGTTTATAACTAGGAGAAAAGCTGTTTCCCTGTCTCCTCTAGAGGTGTGTGTTTGAAAAAAGAATGTAGGGGGATCATCAGGAAAGTGTGTAAGAGTATAGCTGACAGAAATAGAAGCACTTATGCTTAAAAGTTTACATAGATTAAATTCGTTATGAAGGGCAACTAATGATATCATTGAGCTTCTTAGATTGCTTTTTAGTCTTTCTTGTAGGATATGTACTTGTAAATATATACTCTTTATATATTTACATCTTATTTTAATTTCTTCTTTGTATCTAGAAACTAGGATTTTTGGAGGCCATATCAATGAATTTAACACTGTATTTTGTTGGTCTGTGGGGTTAAGTAGCCTTTTGACATAGATTTCAAGTAAAGAACAATTTGTTTGGGTCATCTGATTATGTGGGCACTACACAGTTGGTATAGCGGATGTATATTTATAGTTTCTGAAGGTATTTCTAGGTTAATGTTAAGAGAAAAAAAAAAGATGAATTCTGCATCAGACTATAGCCTCTTGTCTTAATCAGCTTAACACCCATTTTGGCCCTTGAACTATCCAAACAGTGTCAATTTGGCCCTCCAACTTCTATTTGGGACAATTTCACCCTCATAATTTCATTCTTGGATCAATGTAGCCCTCAGAGCTGACATAGCATAACATGACAAATCCAGTGTCTGTGTCTAGGTAAGCCACATCAGGATCAAGGGCCACATTGGCTAAAAAAGGAAAGAAAGAAAGAATCGAAGTATGAGGGTGAAATTGTCCCAAATAGAAGCTGGAGAACCAAATTGGAACCTTTTGGATGGTTTGAGGGCCAAAATGGGCATAAGCCAGTCTAAAATCCATGAGGAATAGGACTTATGTGGCCCAGGTCTTTGGAATTAGCATCTAGTTCATATGTGGTTCTTGACCTCTCTTTATAACTTGAGAGTGTGTTTGTGTTGTTTCTAATTGGTGTTTTCAGAAAAAAAGACTTTGCGACAAAATTGCTATTATATTTCCCAATATACAATTTTATTATTTAATTGAATGACTAGGGGGTTTATTCTAGCTTTTGCTGATCATTGTCCCACTGAGATTTCTGATGCAACAATAGAAGCTTCCAAACTTGACTATTGCCCACTCTTATATATAAAGCCCCAATAACATGAAAGGAGTATGATGGTTGCAGGATTTTTTATGCTCAATGTTAGTTTGCTATTATTTGAGTTTGAGGGTTTTGGGATGGTTGGGTGAATGCATGCTAAAGGGTAGTGAAAGAAATTTGAAGTTTAGGGCTTTAGGTACTTGGTATTGAAGAGGATTTGCTGAAGTAAATCAAGTTCTTAGCGAGCAGACATTACCAAAAAAGAGCAAGCAAGGAGGTCAAGGAACATGGTCTTGTTGAAAAGTGAAATAGCTTCTTGAAATCCATTGTTAAAAACTAATTAGAACAACCTGAAATAATTCAATCAAATTTAATCATCTAAATAACTTAATTTAAAACTATGCGTTATGTTGATATAGAAAGCCAACAAATGTGGAATGTGCCATACCTTATGATAGATAACGGTGAGAAATCTTACAAATTTCTAGCCTATCCAGAGTCCAGCTTTGGATACTGGCTACACTTCTAGGTTAGATTAATCATAGCTGTTTTTCTCTTTTATTGCTTTCTGAAACATCCTTCCTCTTTTGGTATTAATGGACACGATGCATAATGATTATTTGGAACTTCCTTAACCAGACAGTGACTGGTTGCTTATCTTATTGGTGTTTTTTTTTAATCTTCAAAGTTTAGTCTCTCTTTCTCTCTCCATCTCTACCATATTAGTTGATACTCTCATTGACTTGTGGATTATTTATTTATTTATTTTTACATCTTTTAGGTTATTTGGGACTCATTGGCATTAGACACACTCCAACAGGCCTCTGGTATGTAGTCTGATATTTTAAATGCCTGTATTACTGCACAGTGAGTTGCCTACAAAAATGCAGATAATCTAATGCTATGCTATGAACACTTAATATTGTTATTATTTGGTAATTAAGGTTGATATTTAAAATTTTAAAGTTTAACATACTGTAATGGTTCTCCGTGGCCTTTTGCTCTAAATTTTTCTCATCAATGCCACATTCGTTTTTATTTTTTGTTGACATTATTAAACATAGATTTTGGTGTACTTGCACTAAATATTATAGACTTTTTTGTGTGGACATATTTGGTGTCCAATTACAGGAGACAAGAGTAAGGGTATGTTTGCTGGATGTCTTATATTGGCAGCTACTGTCATCGCTCAAGCCTTTCTTGAGTTTGCCTTAAATTAACTTGAATTTGTGTGCATGGGGTCTCTGATGCTTATTCCATAAATGATGTTTATACTTGAGCGTTCTGGTGCTTATGGAATGTTAGTGAAAAGGTGACAAATTTGGTATTTGGACAACAAAAAATTATTTGAAAGCTAGCCTTCTTTTGTCTACTTGTCTATTTCTCAATCTGTTTCCCCCTCTTCTAAACCATCAATTAAAGTTTTGATTTCTCTTCGTTGTTTTGTGTCTTCTCTTTTTCCTGTATTTGTCCTGATGCTTCTTCATTTTTCTCTGTAATAGTTCTTCTGTGTCTTGAGGAATGCTAATTCCATTGCATCATATTTGCGTTTGAAATATTTTTGTCACAAGTATAACTTTGAAACACATGCTCTTTAACTTGCATATTTCAGATCCTGGTGCAAGTGCTGATCTGGCTGTGGTATTAATGCAAGAAGGGTTAGCAAATATATTGCTTATTGGTAGAAGGTATTTTCTACTAAATTAAATTAGTAACTCTGTTTCAGGTGCTTGGTAAAGTGATCGTCAATACATACTGGAACTCAACCTTTAGTTTGTCTGTAGATGACATACATAGAGTCTATGATGTAATGTTCAGAAAATCATTAGAGAAGATGTTTAACATTTGTTGGAGGCTCTGTGGTATCTTAGTTAGTTTAGTTGATCAGGATGCAATTTGTATCCATAAGCAAGTGAAATTTTGTAGGCTGCAAGGTGGGAGAAGTTAAAATATCATTTAATCAGATGTGATACTACTTGTTTAGTTAATGCTTGACTTGCTCAGAAAATAATAAATCATAAGACGCCCATTAGATTGACCTCTGTAAAGCATAATCCAATGAGTACAGACTCAGTGTATTTTTATGGGCCAATACCAAAGAAAACATATAGATTTGAATGGGCTGCTTTAAATGGGTGTCAGTGCGATAATAAAATTTTCTGTGCTGGAGTTAATTATCTTATGTTTCGGATAGTTTTGAACTTTGATACAGCATTTCTACAAAGCATCATCTCTTAAAATATGTTTTTACATGCATATAAAATAATGTAACCAAAGCAACAATAATAACTGAAGGACAAAGTATTAAAAACTCTTAAATTCAAGTGGAATCAAGAGTGACTTACTAGCTGATTCTAAGGCACATTCACCAGTTCAAGGAAATAAAAAGAGACGGTCACCACTAATTACTATCACAACCACCAAAATATGAAAAGAAACAAAAACGAATGGCTTTTAATTGTGAATGGAGAAAATCATTGTTGGGAGAGCTTTACCCCCATAGTGGGCTGAGTCAGCTCGAATAGCTTTACCTCCATAGTTCATACTGAACCATCCATTTTAAATGTAATTCATGGGAATATGCTGTTACATAAAGTCTCCTTGACTCAATCTTGTCTACTACATGCATATATGACTACCAAATGTTAATTTGTTAAGTATGTCATATGTTCAAGATGTTTAATATTACCGTTGCATGTATAACAGTGTAACAAGTACTCGTTCACGGATTGAAACTTCAATTCCTCGCAAGCATGGACCTGCCATTGCTGGTTATGAGTCTGTATGTAATCTTCTAATATTATTATTTTAAATTTGGATTTTTTGTCTGATTTAGAAGTCATTTACCTGTGAATCCTGAAAGAGTTTAGTGAGGATTGATTTTGGCCTCAGATTGTTTATTTATGTAGCTGTTCATTTCTTGTCTAACATTCTACAGGCTTTGAAAAAGTTCTTTGAGAATGTTCTACAGGTTAGTTATCCTTGGGGCTCTACTATCACTGCTTTGTTAGATATTTAGTGAGTTTATGTTGCTCTTAATTGGTTCTTGTGCATCTGTTATAGGCTTTCCTGAAACATATTGATTTCAATGTTGTTCGCTGTGCTGTTATTGCAAGTCCTGGATTCACAAAGGTCTGTGATAAAATTAAAACCTTGTACCTTTGTTTTGGCTTTGAATGGTTACTTGCTATGATTATTTTTATTTTCCTCTGACAGCAACTCACTGAAAGATAAGTTGACCGCATTTATGATTATGCACTATACGCATAATATGTGGCTTTATTATTACTATAATTTCTTTGATCTGTTTCAGGACCAGTTTCATCGTCATTTAATGTTGGAGGCAGAAAGAAGACAGCTAAGACCAATTATTGAGAACAAGTCGCGAATAATTCTTGTGCACACAAGTTCTGGGTACAAGTATGTTTGCTTCCTGGCTTGTGTTTTTTACTCTGTTAATTGGAGTTACAATGTAAATTTGCCTCTCATCTTAAAAACCATGTATCTAGGGGCTCCATGTTGATACAGACTGTACCAAAGTCTAGGATTCAGGACAATATCATGTAGTAACTTTTTTAGAATGCATTGTCTTCTTCGCTTTTGCACCTGCTTATATTCCATAGAATAACTTTTCTGAAAAGCTTGCTATTGAGGGTTCACTAGTCTATGCATTAAACACATTAGAGAACATTGTTCATCTCATATGTGAGATCTTTAACTATTGATATTCTGAAATGCTTTGATCTGGTAACAAGACTCCAAAGTTCATATGACATCGCATCTTATCTATACTCCTGTGTAAATTGGATGCACAGATTATTTCCTTATTTTGATGCTATTTCATTGTATCTATTATATGTTTCCTTGTTTGACAACATGATAATAAATTTTGGCTGCAGACATAGTTTGAAAGAAGTGCTCGAAGCCCCAAATGTTATGAACATGATTAAAGACACCAAAGCAGCCCAAGAGGTATTATAGGAAGTATACTTGGCTAAAAATCTGATTGCTACTACTTTACATTTTTTGTTTGACAGAAGTTTTTTATTGTTCACTTTCCCAATTTTATCAGGTCCGAGCTCTCGAGGATTTTTTCAGCATGCTTTCAAATGTTAGGTTCTAACTTAGTCTCAACTATTTTTTGGCTATGTGCTGTGATTGGTATGATTTGATGATACTGTGATTTATGTTAATTTGTATTATTGGGCTTTAAAAGAATGCAAGTCAAAATGGGGTTAATGGGGAGTGAAGGTTTCATGAAGCAGAGCAATGGCGACTAGAATGACTTATTGATGATGAGTTAATTTGTTGTTTTATCCTTTTAATGGTATGTATGCAGCTTCTAGTTAATCTGGTTGCTGGAAATCCAATAGGTAATGGCAAAAAATAAGAATATTGTAACCGACTATTATGAGGTATTCAATTATTAAGCTTCAAAATATTAGAAGTGAAAGGTTAAGATATTAGGGGAAGCTGCAGCAAGAATGAGCCACATGACTTCTCTATCTCGCAAAGGCACAAACAAGCTTAATATCTTCCACATCTATTATTCGAGGAAGCGGATGGGGAAATTTGAATGTGATGACCAGATAAAACCTGCCTGTTTGCTTCTCTCAAAGCTTGGTTATCTTCCTTTTGTCCATGTTCTTGAGCTGAAATTAGTTTTGTTATATTATGAAGGATTCAGCTCGCGCATGCTATGGACCAAAACATGTTGAGATTGCCCATGAAAGAATGGCTGTTCAAACTCTTCTTATAACAGACGATCTCTTCAGGTTGGTATAATATAATCAGCTCAACATCTTAGTAGCATAGACCATTGACTGTTTGTTGTGGTGGATGTTTCTCCATTTGACGCCTCGGAAGGTGTATTTCTTATATTCTTTTATTAACTTGGCATCCAGGAATTCTGATATAGCTACAAGGCAAAAGTACGTCAACTTGGTCAACTCGGTTAAGAATTCAGGGGGCACTGCTCACATTTTTTCATCTATGCATGTGTCAGGGGAACGTAAGTACAAGTTACAACTAATTTTTTGCTGCTTTGGGTCTTGAAGTTTTTATTATTCAGAAGTCACTCACTTTTGTGTCCTATAAACAGAACTGGCACAACTGACTGGTATTGCAGCAATCCTTCGGTTCCCTCTCCCCGATCTGGAAGACATCGAAATGTAAGGGACCATTTTGTGCATAGTCAAATGGCAATCAAGATTTTGGTATATTATACTTTACCAGTTCAATCCCATGGATACCTGAAGTGAAAGGATTGGTTTCAGGGGTAAAAGTACTTCATAAAGAGCAGTATTTGTGTTAATATCATTTCTCCTTAAGTTGCTGTCATGTAGCATGTATTATCAATTGTTAATACTGTATCATATATTTGACAATGTTACTCTTAAATTATGGCATTATTCATTTCCTTAAACAAGTGAAACAAATTATTTAATAAATTTTCTCCATGTTCCTTATATACATTTTTTTTTTTGAAAATTTTCTGCCCCTTTAATTGGACTGAGAATTCCAAGCTAAAGTGAATCTAATCTTGACTTGTGCTTGTAATCCTTGCGCATGGATCATGCTAATCTTCTCTTTTATCCAATGTCCCCAAAGGGTCTACTAACTAATCCTTGTTCTGGTTTTATCCAATGTCCCCAAAGGGTCTAACTAAATTAAATGAGAACGGTAAGTTCATTATCAGTAAAAAATAGTTAAAAAATGGCTTAATGGGCAAAAAGGCCCCTGAACTTACACTGAACCGTCAAATAAGCCCCTGAACTATTATTTCAGCCAAATAAGCCCCTGAACTCTTAAAAAAAAGCCAAATAAGCCCTGTTGCCAAGGCTAAATGCTCAAATAAGGACTAAATGTTTTAAGATTTTTTCAAATAGGGATCAAAATACACAATTTCAACAAATTAGAAAACATATTTAATATTTTTTTACAAATTGGATACAATATAAGTTAATACTAATGTGTGAGGGATATATAAATTGAAAATCACACGATAATTTTATATCATATTACATTTAATGAATTTATTTTGATTAATAGGGTTTGATTTTTAATTAACATGATAATATCATTTTTTTATCAAATTTAACGTATATGTATGAGACGCATTGGTTTGCATTTAAGGATTCCCTAATTTGTAAAAATTTGCTAAGTATGTGTTCTAATTTATTGGAATTGTGTATTTTAATCTTCATTTGAGAAAATCTTAAAACGTTTAGTCCTTATTTGAGCATTTAGCCTTGGCAACAGGGCTTATTTGGCCGAAATAATAGTTCAGGGGCTTATTTGACGGTTCGGTGTAGTTCAAGGGCCTTTTGCCCATTAAGCCGTTAAAAAATAGCCCCATGTCTTGTTGATTGAACCCTATGATGCCCAGATTCTGTTCACTGAATAGGCCCCATAAAAACAACGTCGTTTAATAGGGTATATAGTCAAAGAAGTTTAGAATTTAGATAGGCCGTTACGAAGCTAAAACCTGAAAAGCGGTCAAGTTTAGATGTTTTTGTTCCCCAAGGCCCAAAGGCAACAATGGCTTCTATGTTGGAAAGTGAAAGTTCAACGGGAAGCATATACATATCAGACGACTGGTCGGCGGCTGCAAACTCCATAGCCTATGGTTCAGTAACTTCGCCACCTCCACTTGCTTTCATCTGTGGCCCCAAAAACTCTGGCAAAACCACTTTCTCCCGTCACCTCCTCAATGTTCTTCTTCAAAGGTAATTGCTTTCTTGTTTACTTCATTTAGAGTTAGACAGTCTTTTGCCTTTTTTTTAAAAGAAAATAAAATTTTCTTCAAATGGGTTTTCGTTTAATTCTTTAAATATGCTCTGATATTCGTTAAAATGGATTTTCTTGGGTACAGCTCTTTCGCTGTATGGTTAATGGGTCTGCCCCAGATTTTATATCTTATTGTTTGTATTATTATTATAGCTTCTTTATTGAAGACCATGTTTTATTTATTTACTACTTACTTCAGCTGTTTTTTAACTTGTTATGGAGGAAATTTGTCTTCTTTTAATCCTTTTTGAAAAAGCAAAAGCGGTGTTTTTGAGTACTGGCCTGTGAAATTAGACACTAGTAGATATTTGTCCTTTCTTTTGAATTGGATATTGCATAGTTTGTTTCCATGAGAATCAGTAACTTCATTATCATGATATGGTCTGCATGTTGTTACCAGGTACCCTAAAGTAGCCTATTTGGACACAGATGTTGGGCAGCCAGAGTTCACCACTCCAGGTTTCCTGTCCCTTACAGTTGTTGACAAACTGACCCCAGGTATTTTGGCTTTCCCAACATCTTATCTTTTCATCATTTGTTCAAAGTTTCCTCTTTGGGTTAATGAACTTGGTTTTACTTGTGTCAACTGATTTAGGGGTTTCTTATAATTTTCTCTATCCAAACAGATTTGGCAATTCCATGCTTGAAGACACCTGATAGGTACCTTTGGCTGTATTCTGCTAGTTTCATTTTTGTTGTGTTGAGTATTTCAAAAATTGAAATGGAGAGCTAGTTGTTACAGTTTCGAGTGGGCTCAGAAAATGATCAGTTTGAATTTCTTTTAGGTGTCTTTTCTTTGGTGATGTTTCTTCGAAAAGGGACCCATCCACATACTTGAAATATATATTCACCTTATGCGATTACTATCGAAAAGAGTACTGCATGTTTGATAAGAGTGAAAGCCCTGGTAGGACTGAATTGCCCCTTGTTGTCAATACACCTGGTTGGGTGAAAGGTGTGTTATACCTGCATCGAATTGATTCATACTCGGGTTCCATTCGAACTTGCTATACCAGTTCTTATTCTTGGATGGCATCTTCCTTACATCTATTTTTTTTTCAATATAATGTAATTTGCTACCAACTACAAGTCACTATTTTGATATTATTTATTCGTCAGGTATTGGTTACGAGATATTGGTGGATATGCTGAAATATATTTCTCCTACTCATGTGGTTAAGATAAACATATCTGCTGAGAGTAAGAATCTGCCTAGGGGGGCATTTTGGCTGGATGGTGATTATGATGGGATGGTTAATATTATGGAGATCAAATCAGCTCGCCAGGACTCCTTTAACAGATCGTAAGTTAGCTGCCACCTTTCAATTAACTTATAAATTTTCAAATCATGAATTCCAGTAAGTTAAATATTTAATTTGCACTCTTCAATCTAGAATTATCAAGCAATGTGATTTAGTTGACTGATTTTTAGGTGATGGTTTCACACGGTTTAGCTGTTCCCTGATATTAAGGGCGATTAAATAATTTTACCATCTTACTAACTCTTTGTCTACCCATTTCAATTTGGTGCAAGTTGCTACACTTGTGTAGGATTGAGATGTAAATTGTAATGGTGTCACCCAATTTAAGTGCTAAATATTATATTTTTATGCTATTGAGTTAAGCTAGAAAACTTCTTTAGATAGAAACCAAATCTCAAACAAAACTTTTGATGCTCATTGATGGTAAATATTCTTATAGATTAAGGTTTTTCTCTTCTGTTATGTTACTGTAACAAGATGTGCATATTTTCCAGAAAAACATGAATACTTATTGTGAGATTTGAATTGCTTCCTTATCCTTACCTTCATTTCCCTTTTGTAGAGTGCTAGTACAGAAGGATGCTCGGCTTCTGCGGGATTTGCGGATAATGGCTTATTTCAGGCAGTGCTTTCCTAGCTACCAGCCTATTACTACAATTAAAGAACTTGCATATGTGCTGGCATCTCATTCTCCTTATGAAGTTCCATTATCAAGTATCAAAATTAGGCATCTCCATTGCCAGGTTAGATAGCATCAAACTAATTTCATTTTTTTTTTTTAAGCAATAAGTTCCTTTGTGAGCACGAACAGTTTAAGACTTCTTACAATGCAGGGCCAGTTATACTGGTTATACTATATGCCTGACCTTGTTTGACGCAATAACTCACAATATAATTTTGTTCATTGCTTTACCCCGAAAAATGCTTTGATGCCATTATCTATTATTTCTTTGCATTTCACAATGTAAAGAAGGAAGAACTTAGTGATGACTGCATAGTAAATTTAAACTTTTTGTAGCATCTTTAAAAAAAAAAAAGAAAGAAAAAGCTCTTGTATACTAGTAGATCCTTGTATAATGGTTTTTGTCTTTTATTCTAGGTCCCAAGCACTGAAACTTTCTACAGTTTGAATGCAACCATTGTTGGCTTGGCTGTCAGTTCAGAGGAGTCTGAAGGCTTCCCCTGGTGTGTTGGTCTTGGTAGGTTTACACTGCCTCTGTTGATTTGCTTGACATTAACTCTATTTATGGTATTGACTTGCATAGTTCTATCGTCCTTCAAGTTTCCATTCATTTTACTGGTTGAAGCCGAGAAGGCTTCATGACTACCTATCTATGGTTATAAGTAGATAATATATATATTCATTCTCTCATTAGCAACAAGCCTGCAACATATTTTTCGCGGTTTTGTGGCACATACAGATAAAATTGAGCAATTGGAAGTAATAAAAATCTCCTGAAAAATAAAGCACTATTGCTATCTTTAAATTAACAAAGAGAAGCATTCTTTCAATGGTAGCTAGTCTGATAGCTGAGGTCAATAATATCCTTGTGGAACTTACCTAGGTTAACATAAGCATGAACTTTTCCAGGAGTTCCCTCCACTCCCATCAGAGGGGCATAACAGTATGGAAATTTATTGACTCTCTCTCTCTCT